>JAXQQM020058099.1:0-10593 GCA_034641835.2 Pinus albicaulis | reverse complement strand
GTATATGAGCAGTCAACAACAGATATAGGCAAGGTGTCTGAATGGGAATTACAATCAGAAGCTACAACAATGCTCCCTAAAGCTGATATGGCTATTTTGGAGGAAAAACCATGTTTTCTATCTGGTAACAAAGTTTTTTACTGCAAAAAATCTTATGGATATAGAAATGAAGGTAGGGTTAACTATGATAGTGTTAGAAAATTAGATATTACAGAGCAATGCAACACATAAAATATGAAGAAAAATACAAGCACACAAAACACATAAAACCAGAGAGACACAGATATACGTGGTTCACCCAGTTTGGGCTACGTCCACCCCGAACAGCCAATCCTTCCTTTCTATTATACAGAAAAATGAAAAGACAAAACCTACAGCAGATCCGTTGTACTATCCTCTGTTCTTTCTCACAGTCTCCCTCTCTGTTTCTCGCTCCGAGAATACACATACAATGCACAACCACAATACAATTCCTTCATAAAAGTGAGGGGTTGCCTTCTAGGGCCAAAAACCCTAATCTAAACATAACTTCTACCGTCAGATCAGTTGCCTAATGAACGGCCCAAATTGACTAGAAATTACTATACTTTTACAAGGCAATTTTAATTATGTTTTTAGCTTCGGGGGCATTGCCCCCGAAAACCCCCGCCAGGGGGGGGCGGCAATGATTAATTACAGGTGGTGTTGCTGCCCCTTTTAAGGTACAGGGGTCCAGTGCTGTGATACAAAGTAAACAAGATAATCAGGCTCCACACCCAACAATCTCCCACTCGGAGACTGATTGTAGCAACTCCACCGCTGCTTCATTTGCTGGACAATGACTCCTCTTTGGACCTGGCTGTTTCTCATCTTCATCATCATCCTTGAAGACCAATTGAAACTGAGCATGTTCCCAGTTTCTCCCTAGTTACAACTTTTGTTAGCATATCTGCAGGATTCTAGCTAGTGTGTATCTTTTCCAGCTTCAACTCTCCATCTTCCAATACTGACCGTATGAAATGGTACTTGAGATGTATGTGTTTAGTCCTAGAATGAAATGCTGAGTTCTTTGCAAGATGAATAGCACTTTGGCTATCATTGTATAGTGTGCCCATATCATGCTTCTTACCCAATTCATCCATAAACCTTTGTAACCAAATCATTTCTTTACTAGCCTCTGTAGCAGCAACATACTCGGCTTCTGTTGTTGAAAGTGCAACAACACTTTGGATTTTGAAACCCAACTGACAACTGTTCCACCTACAGTAAATACATATCCTGTAGTGCTCCTCATGTTATCTCTATCACCTGCCATATCTGCATCAACATATCCCTGTAGAGAAATGTTTGAACCACCAAAGCATAATGCTTGATTTGTGGTACCTCTCAAATATATGAGAATCCATTTTACTGCCATCCAATGTTCTTTTCCTAGATTATTCATGTACCTGCTTACAACTCCCACTGCATGTGCAATATCAGGCCTTGTGCAGACCATTGCATACATTAAGCTTCCAACTGCTGATGCATATGGAACTTTAGACATATAATCTATGTCTTCTTGGGTCTTTGGGCACATCTCCTTACTAAGTTTGAAATGGCTAGCAAAAGGTGTACTAACTGGTTTTGCATTCTGCATATTAAATCTTTTCAACACCTTCTCTATGTACTCATTCTGAGACAGTGTTAATTTGCGATTTTTCCTGTCTCTAGTTATCCTCATACCAAGGATTTGTTTTGCGGCTCCCAAATCCTTCATTGCAAATGAATTTTCCAATTTTCTTTTGAGCACATTTATTTCCTGCATGTTAGATCCTGCAACAAGTATGTCATCTACATACAATAACAATATAATATAGTTTCCATCATTTTTCCTTTTTAGATAAACACGGTGATCAGAGTGACATCTAGTATAACCTTGTTTAGACATGAACTTGTCAAATTTTAGATACCACTGCCTTGGAGCCTGTTTTAAACCATACAAGCTATTCTTTAACCTGCACACCATTTTTTCTTTTTCTTTTACCTCATATCCTTCTGGTTGTTGCATGTATATCTCTTCCTCAAAATCTCCATGGAGAAATATTGTCTTTACATCTAACTGTTCAAGATGTAAATCTTTCGCTGCTACAAGACTTAAAATAGTTCTGATTGAATTCATTTTAACAACAGGAGAAAAGATTTCATCAAAATCAATACCTTTCTTCTGTGCAAACCCCTTCACCACAAGTCTAGCTTTGTACCTCTGTTTTCCTCCATCTTCTTCCTTCAGCCTGTAAACCCATTTATTCTACAATGTAGTTTTACCTGCAGGCAACCTGACTAAGTCCCAAGTCTGGTTATGCATTAAGGAGTCCATCTCTTCTTCCATGGCTAGCTCCCACTTCTTCCTTCTTTCAACCTGCATTGCTTCTTCATAACGTTCAGGTTCACCAGAATCAGTCAGCAATAAATAATATAATGAAGGAGAGTATTGTTTAGGGGGTCTACTTATCCTGGTAGATCTTCTAACACCACTTTCAGGTGTTTGAGGTGCCTGTTGCTGTTGTGGTGGTTGCTGCTGCTGTGGTTGTTGATTATTATTATTTTCAAGCACCTTTAATTTTTCAGTTATCTCATCAAGAACCGTGTATTCCTTTCTTTCTTTTTCATGTTTCTTTTCCTGCAACTGATTCTTATACAAGACCTTTTCATTGAATATTACATCTCTGCTCCTAATTATTTTGTGATTTTCATAATCATATAAGCGATATCCAAAATCATTAACACCATATCCAATAAAGGTACATTTCTTTGATTTTGCCTCAAGCTTTGTTCTATTTTCTTTATTAATATGGACAAAGGTCTCACAGCCAAAAGGCTTTAAAAAAGAGTAGTTTACCTTTTTACCTGTCCATGCTTCCTCCGGAATACCACCATCCAAGGAACTTGAAGGCCCTCTATTTATTAGATAAACAGCAGTATCTACAGCATCTGCCCAAAATTGTAAAGGCAATCCTGCATGCAATCTCATGCACCTTGCACGCTCCATGATTATTCTGTTCATCCTTTCTGACACACCATTTTCTTGTGGTGTTCTTGGAACTGTCTTCTCTCTACGAATTCCATGCTCTGAACAGTACCTATCAAACTCTTTGCCGCAATATTCACCTCCATTGTCTGATCTGAGACACTTCAACTTCTTTCCTGTCTCAATCTCAACCAAAGCTTTCCATTTCTTGAAAGTATCAAATACATCAGATTTATTTTGAATACAATAAATCCAAGTTTTTCTAGTTGAATCATCAATAAAAGTAACATAATAATGAGAGCCACCGAGAGATGATACCTGAGCAGGTCCCCATACATCTGTATGCACAAGCTCCAATTTTTTGCTCTTCTTTTCTTTCCCAACTCTGAGAAATCTGACTCTCTTCTGTTTTCCATAAATTCAATTCTCACAGAAATCCAAATCAACATTCTTCAAACCTGGCAACAAATTTCTTGAGTGAAGAATCTTCATTCCCTTCTCACTCATGTGTCCGAGCCTATGATGCCATAATGCTGCATCTGCTCCTTTGGAAGTTAAATCATTAACAGAGTTAGAAATACCATTGCATAAATACAATGTACCAACCTTTTCACCTTTTGCTATTACCAGCGCTCCTTTGGTGACCTTCCAAGTTTTATCCATGAAAGTTGTCACACAACCTTCACCTCCTAACTGCCCTGTTGAAATC
Organism: Pinus albicaulis; assembly: GCA_034641835.2. Lineage (NCBI taxonomy): Eukaryota > Viridiplantae > Streptophyta > Pinopsida > Pinales > Pinaceae > Pinus > Pinus albicaulis. The sequence goes on along the minus strand of JAXQQM020058099.1, from coordinate 6,895 downwards.
AGATTTTTCTTCAGATCTGGAACATGCCTTACCTCCTTTAGTAGCCATTGGTTTCCATTCTGTTTTTTTACAAGAACATTACCCATTCCAACAATTTTACAGGGTTTATCATCACCCAAACGAACTTGTCCAAAATCTCCTTGAACATAGTAATGAAAATATTTCTTATCAGGTGTGGCATGGAATGAAGCCCCTAAATCTAACACCCAATAATCAGTAACATTTTCGAAAGAAAGAACCAAAGCATCTTGTAACACATCACCTATCACATTTGCTTCATGATTGTTTTCTTGTTGTGTGTCTCCTTCTTTTCCCTTTCGAGATCTATAGTCTTTCTTTAGGTGTCCTTTCTTTCCGCAATTCCAGCACACTATTCATGATCTGGACTAGGATCTACCTTTCCTTGATTTACTGCGATATCCCGAGTTCTTTCCTATTTCCATTCTTGTTCCCCTAGAATCTACACTCAAAGCATTACTGCAATATCCATCGCATTTCCTCGCTAAGGATAGCACCAACAACATCATCAAACTTTAATGTACTAGATCCAAAGACAGAGTTACTAATGGCCATTACTAAACCATTCCAACTCTCTGGCAATGAGCACAAGAATAACAGAGCTCTAACTTCATCATCAAATTTTACCCCTACAGAACTTAACTGATTGGTAACTGTATTAAATTCATTTAAATGGTCTACAACAGATCCACCTTCCGACATCTTTATATTAAATAGTCATTTCATAAGAAATACCTTGTTTGAGGCCAAGGGTTTTTCATATAGTTTTGCCAACGTCTGCATCAAACCCTCAGTTGTTGTTTCCTTCGAAATATTGAAGGAGACTGACGCCGCAAGACACAATCGTACTATTCTGAGTGCCTTTCTATCGAGAATGTTCCATTCTGCATCTGTCATGGCCACCGGCTTCTTTGTTTTTCCGCTAAATGGTAGGTACAGATCTTTCTGATACAGATAATCTTCCATTTGCATCTTCCACAGCAGAAAGTTTTGGCCATTAAATTTCTTGACCCTAAACTTACCATCGTCCGCCATTACTCCCACTCGAACCAGGAACCCTTCTTTCCTGCGAGTTTATCAGCCAAATATACCTTCGAATTTGATACCAGTTGTTAGAAAATTAAATATTACAGAGAAATTCAACACATAAAATATGCGGAAAAATACAAGCACACAAAACACATAAAACCAGAGAGACACAGATATACGTGGTTCACCCAGTTTGGGCTACGTCCACCCTGAACAGCCAGTCCTTCCTTTCTATTATCCAGCAAAATGAAAAGACAAAACCTACAACAGATCTGCTATACTATCCTCTGTTCTTTCTCACAGTCTCCCTCTCTGTTTCTCACTCTGAGAATACACATACAATGCACAGCCGCAATGCAATGCCCTCATAAAAGCAAGGGGTTGCCTTCTAGGGAAAAAAACCCTAATCTAAACACAACTTCTACCGTCAGATCATTTGCCTAATGAACGGCCCAGATTGACTAGAAATTATTATACTTTTACAAGGCAATTTTACATCTGTTTTTAGCTTCGGGGGTGCTGCCCCCGAAAACCCCCGCCAAGGGGGGGCTCCGAAAAGTGTTGTCGCCCCCCCTGGACCCCCCACAGCAGTGATTAATTACGGGCGGCGTTGCCGCCCCTTTTAAGGTACAGGGGTCCAATGCTGTGATACAAAGTAAACAAGATAATTAGGCTCCACACCCAATAGATAATGCTAAATTACTTGGGGAAGGTTCAGCTGCCAATGTGAAGGCAGTTGATGCATAAGAAAAGGGTTAAGTATCCACCACTAATAGTGATATTTGTGAAACATCTACTCAACTTTAGGTGCCATCTTTGCCTTTTGAAAGTGAAGGAAAGCAGGATTTAGTAGCTATATTGACAAAAAAGAAGAATAGAATTTCTTCCAATGTTTCTGCAAATAATAATGTTGCAAATTTTAGTGATGCTACCAAGGTAGTAGTTGTCAACAAGAAGAATAAAAAGAAGGATTTTTCAGTAAGGAAAATGCTGCAACTCCCACAGGGATTTACATAATTATTATAAGGTTCAAGAGGAGGAGGAAGATGTGAACCTTCCAGAACCATCCAAAATAGTAACCAATGTTGTCAAGAGTAAGAATTCTTAAAAAGAGCCTAAGAAGCAAGTCCTGAAAGAAGTGGATGACTAGGAAGATGCAGCTGAGCTTTCAACTCCTATGAATCAAGTAGCTATTTTAGTTACTAAATGTTCAAGAGATAGAAAGTACTCCAGAGATTTTTTGTTGGCAATCAAGGATCAGTGCAAAGATCTACCAAATCATTTTGAAATTTTTCTAGACACTATTGAATTACTTGGAAATTCCCAAGCACTTGCAAGTCATGTAGGAAAGGTTGATGCATTAGCAAGTACTACAAGAGGACTTGATAGGCAGGTGAGTGGGAATTATCTACTTGAACGTTGTGGGAGAAATATGGCTAGTTTGGATAATGATAGATGGCTAAGCCAGTGGATGTTTTTTCTTATGGCTATGATATGCATATGGATGCGGATCTTAGTGGTTCCTCTACTGTTTTTCGACCTGGCCAAGGTTATAATGTTGGATTTTCAAGAAATACCCGTGAAACACAAATGAGTATGAATGCCATCCTTCCTGGAGGGCCTTATGTGCAAGCACCACTTCCACAAGTTGGACTAGTGAGAAATAATTTTGATGCTGATAGGTGGCAGCGTGATTCTGGTTCGCAAAAGGCTTTGATTCCTCCTCCATAGCCTTCTCTGCCAAAAATTCATATATCAGAGAACTGATATGAAGTGGGCAAGGTTTCTGATGAGGATCAATTGAAACAAAGACAAATTAAATCCATCCTTAATAAATTAACGTCCCAAAACTTTGAGAAATTTTTTGAACAGGTCAAAGAAGTGAACATGGACTCTACATCATGGTCTTCATGGTATAATATCTAAAATATTTGAAAAAGCCTTCATGGAGCCGAATTTTTGTGAAATGTATGCAAAATACTATTTTCAGCTTGCTACAGAATACTAGAATTTTATGAAGAAAATGAGAAGGTTGTTTTCAAGCGATTTCTTTTCAACAAATGTCAGGAAGAATTTGAACAAGATGAAAGAGAAGAGGCTGAGGCTGAGAAGGTAGAAGAGCGTGGTGAAAAAATCCTTTCAACAGAAGAAAGAAGAGAGAAAAAGGTTGCAGCACGACAACGAATGCTAGGAAATATAAGGTTTACTAGTAAGTTTTATAAAGAAAGTATGCTGACCGAACAAATTATGCATGCATGCATCAAGAAATTAATTGGTGAATTTCAACATCTAGAGGAGGAAAATTTTGAAGCTTTGTGAAAAATGATGAGCACTATTGGTCATATGATTTACCACTCAAAGGCCAAGGAACATATTGATGCTTACTTCGATGGGATGACAAAAATGTCCAATAAACAAGGGCTTCCCTCTAGGCTGAGGTTCATGTTGAAGGATCTGATTGATCTGAGGAGGAATGGATGGAAACAAAGGAGGAAAGTTAAGGGCCCCAAGAAAATAGAGGAAGTGCATCGAGATGCTGTGCAAGAACTGTATGGACAGGGAGGCCTCTCTCAAGGTACCAATATGGGACATTCAGGTCGGAGACTTGTGACACCACTTGATCATGGTGTGAGAGGACATGTGATGTCACCTTACATGGCAGGTGCACAGATGGGTTCTCTTCCACATATGGGTGGGATTAAAGGGCCACAACCCCATATGGGACCACATGACTGTAGATTCACTACTCAAGATGCTCAGATTGTGGATAGGGCTCAATTTTAAAATCAGTCTATGCTAAGCCCTTCAACACACAGAGCTTCTGATGATGGCCACTTGACTCTTGGTCCTAAGGGAGGTCTTGGCAATGGAATAGGATGGAGGGCTCAACTTTCTCCATATGCTAAGAATTCTCTAGTAGATATTCCACCATTCAAATCTGTTGAGTAATAAACGAATAGGTGCAGGTCCGATTTCGGGTTGCAGTTATGATTGGATGCCAGTTGGTATGAGAGATTAAATTTTTACAAGGACTTATGTTACAGAAAAGCCTTTATTTGCAAAATCATGTGTCCAGGAAATAAATGTTTTGGATAATGACGTAAGCGAGTTTAAGAATTCATACTCATCAAGTGACATAGGTGGGAAGACTGCAAATGTTGAATTTCAACTGTAAGAACATTCTTCTCAAAGAACTTTGAGCTCACAACTCATTGAGGTTCAACTTAGGAAGAAGGTTGAAATGGCAATTAAAGAATATTATAGGCGAATTCCTTTACAAAGCTTCCATGCATTTTCACTGTCTTTTAGAGAAGTCGACATTTTTCCCTGACTTTTTCTTAATTTTTCATGACATACCATCCAGTGTGAGAGATTTGAAGGAGGAAACTTTTTGTGTAGATGACCTTAAAGCACCATTGTTCCATTCAACTATGGTTTCACTTTGGATATTAGATTCTTTTGCTAGGAAAGATGTTGAAATTGATCTTCTAGGGAATCTACTTACACATTTATGCAAGTCTGAGCCTTTCTTGCTAAATCAAGGACAACTTACTGAAGGGTAGTGTGAAATTTTGTGTTTGTTCTTATTCAAGTTTGAATTTATTTAAGGACTGCTACAGTCTATGGTCATTTGCAATTATGAATTATAACTATATATATTTTTGATGTTTCTAGGTTGGATACTGTACTATTTTCATTGAAGGATGCTATTGTTGATGCGCCCAAGGCTCCTGAGTTCCTTGGTAGGAGTCTCACAAAACTGGTTGTTGAAGGGATATTATTTATTGAAGATATAGCAAGGGGAATCAAGGATGGGGGTACAAAGCCAGGAATCTTATTAGAAAATGGTCATGCAATAGAAGTTCCTGGAACTGTTTTGGAAGATATTAAGAGATCGAAGGGGGAGCCTATATTATCTTCTTTGTACAAAAAATCAAGATTTCATTTAGAAAGCTTCATGCCCAAGAATTGAGGGGATTTTGAGGGATTTCTCAAGAAGAAAAACATTCAATGTTTGTGTCTAGTCAGCATTAGTAGACATGTGTAATTAAGAAAATTTCAAGGTAGACCACTCACAATTTTTCCTGATCAATTTTGTGGTTTATTTGTGCTCTCTCATGTTGACAAGTGAATGGTTGGTTAGTTTTCAGCTCGTGATCTGACTAAATATGCATAAAAATCTCACCGTCAACTTTTTTCCTGCACACTTTTGTCTTTCCATCCTTTACATGAGTTTTGATGGAATAAAAAAATATCTACCATTAGATAGTTAGTAATACATTATTGGCCTTAAAGAAGCTTCTTGTAGAGATATACATGAAGTAAACAAAAGGCTTTGAAATATTACTGTTACACAACCTATTAGCTTTGTAACCTATCCTATTTTATATGCTCGAACAACCCTGCCCTATGTCGAGCATTGTTAAGCTTTGCACTGATTAATAGGAACCTAATTTTTTCATCTAGGGGTCTTATTCGCTTTTTTCGTGCAAGATAATGTGTTTTTAGGACCGAAGTAAATTGGTTGTATAGTTCCCTGAAGAAATTTTTTTTTTTTAGGGATTGAAAAATGGTCATATAAATCAGTTTTTATGTTGTATAGGGGTTGAATAAATTAACACAAGTGACAAGGTTGTGTCAGTCATGGAAAAAATAGAGTGTTTGAAATAAGGGTCAAACCCTGCTACCAATAGGAAAAGGGAACTATGCGAAGAAGGGGTGGCTGACTTTCCAGTTGGTAGAAAAGGATCTACCAACATCACCTCGAAGAAGCACATAGTTTTTAGTGTAGTTTTCTAGGAGAGGTGGGAAGGTATGGTCGACAGTTGTTGGTGGAAGAACTGTGGCTTGCACACAAGCCCAAAAAAACAAAAACAAAACCACAAAAGCATAAGGTGGAAATCAGTAAGAAGGAAGCAACATGGGCTAGACTAGTCGACACCACTCAACTGTTTAGAAATCACTAGGGCAAAGACACACAAATGACCGATAGAAGGGAAACTGTCAGCATAATTAGTTTGTGGATGGAGTGATATCAAAGCCAGCTAGACTTGTGTCAATGTAGGTTTAATAACCACCACACAAGTGGTCGAGTAGCCTAGTTGAAGCCGTAGTGATGGTCTGTCAGCCACAATATGACCGAGAATTGGAGCAACTGTACTTGACAAGTGGGGAAGCACATAGATCATAGTAATAGGTATGCAGGTGGGTTTTCGGGTCGTGTGAAAGAGTCTGCGTCAAACTTCCCATGCCTACATCAAAAATAGCTTTTCCTTCAAAATGGTGCACGTTGTTAGCCTCCTATATCGATAGGTTTCATCTTTCATGATTGTCTTGATGGAAGTGTGGAATATGTTCAAACCTTCTTACTTGAGCAAAGGTGTTCCATATTCTTGAAAAACCAAAAAATCAAAAAATTTAAAAAATGTAAAGAGGGTATACCCTAAAAGAAAAATCAAAGGGTAAAAAGAATAAAAATGGTCAAAAAAGAGAAAGAAATGAACCCCAAGCAAAAATAGACCAAGGAAAGTGTGCAAATCCAAATGCCACTACTTTTTACTCTGTTGTAATAAATCAATTGTGTGCAACTTGTGAAACTTTTGCCACAATTCATGAATAAGTCAAACTGTTTAAACTTGGCTTAGTCATATTTCAATTTCATGTTTTAGATTAGAGAATAAATATCTAGCCAAACAGCTTAATCTTGGCAGATAAGTAGCTAGGTAGAGTGAATAAAAGGTGCTCAACAGTTTAATCTGAGCCCTTGGATGTAATAAGGGTAGAAATAGATAGATTCATCATGTAAAAAGAAAAGATTGATCAGGGTTTGCAAGTCTAAATGCACCCT
>JAXQQM020064028.1:45000-57827 GCA_034641835.2 Pinus albicaulis | reverse complement strand
TACGTCGTAAGGCGTTATTATTTGAAAACAACTTTGCTGATGTGCATCGTGTCATAATGTGAAACCCTTAGATTATATGTTAGACGATTCAAACATTTTCAACCCTTGATCCAAAAGTTAGTTTACAATGCAGTTATGAAGGTAGGGCATTGAGCGACCTGGACATTCTCGGATTTCAAAGAGGCATCACTGAAGCCTCACACCAACCAGTTGCTGGGAGTTGGCGTCGGAGTTCATGGCGAGTCGCGAGTGACGATGAGAAAGTCGGCCGCCAAAAAATCGTTCGCTTCAGCGAGCCCATCGCCATGGTATGGGCCAGATCGGGTTCTGTACTTGGGGCCTTTTTCCGGAGAGCTGCCATCCTACTTGACCGGTGAGTTCCCGGGTGACTACGGGTGGGACACGACGAGGCTTTCGGCGGATCCGGAGACATTTGCGAAGAACAGAGAACTGGAAGTGATCCACTGCCGGTGGGCAATGCTGGGCGCTCTGGGTTGCGTTTTCCCGGAGCTTCTGGCGAGAAATGGAGTAAATTTCGGGGAGGCAGTGTGGTTCAAGGCGGGAGCTCAGATTTTCAGCGAGGGAGGGCTTGACTACCTTGGAAACCCTATCCTTATCCACGCGCAGAGCATTCTTGCAATCTGGGCATGCTAGGTCATCCTCATGGGCGCAGTGGAGGGTTACTGTATTGCTGGCGGCCCTATGGGAGAGGTGACCGACCCCATCTACCCCGGTGGCAGCTTCGACCCCTTGGGACTTGCAGACGACCCCGACGCTTTCGCGGAGCTGAAGGTGAAGGAGATCAAGAACAGGCGCTTGGCCATGTTTTCCATGTTCGGATTCTTCGTGCAGGCCATTGTCACCGGAAAGGGACCCATCGAGAACCTCGCTGATCACCTCGCCGACCCCGTTAACAACAACGCCTGGGCCTACGCCACCAACTTCGTCCCCGGCAAATGAAATCCCTTAACACAAGTATGATGCCCTGTCATGATCATCTGTTCAGCCAGGCGGGGACCTGGCCTGGTTTATTTCTTGTCTATTCTGTTTGTCCTCCGTGTGTATTAATCCAACGAATATTTTGTATCAGCTCTTTGGTTATTTGATTCAACTCTTCGTTTCCAATGATGCCATTCACTTATAATTAGATGCTTCCTATCATGTTTTAAAATAAAATCATGGCAAATGTTTTATGTATGGTAAATTAGTTTTAATTAATGAAGATTTGAATAGTAATATTGGGAAATTTTGGAATGATTCCTCTTTTCCCTATTTTTTACATTTCAATCTTATAAACAAGTCTTGAAGCTGGGGCATTTTCAAATGACCCTGGAAGCATGTACTTGGAACTATAAATTCCCATATAATCAGTACCTCTGTCTAAGTTATCAAAGGCGTCTTCTTTACCAGCTGGGGATTTCTTACTGCAAGGTAAGAAATCTGCATCTTGCATGATGCCGCATGCTTGACATGCTTCCAGAGGCATTGGACTCTGGCTCTTCAATCTATGAAATTGCGTTAGTTAAATTTGTGAAAAAACAGTATGAAAGGAGTGTCAAATGTGTCTCCTCCTCAAATTTATAAAAATAAAAATAAGATTTCAACTAAACAAATGCCTTACAATTTGGAGAATTGACATCTTTCTTCCTGAAGAAGCCTTAAAAATCTGTGGCCTGTAGACAAATTTTCACTGAAAAGACAAAATGGTTGGAAATGCATTACAATTTGGAGAAAGCCTTCAAGTTGAATTGCTTCGGAGAATTGACATCTTTCCCCTGAAAATGACTTACAGTTTTCGAAATGAGTCAAGAAAATTAACACATTTTCCCTGAAAATGCCTTCCATTTGGAGAATTGACATCTCCTTCCTGAAGAAGCCTTAAAAATCAGTGTCCTGTAGACAAATTTTCACTGAAAATGACTTTTTATTTCAACAGAAAAAACCAACTACTTGAATTTACATAATCATGTCTCTATGTCGAAAATGACTTACAATTCTCAAATTGCTTTGGAGAATTAACATATTTTCACAAGAAAAACCTTACAATTTGGAGGATTGGCAGTTTTTCCCTAAAAGAGCCTTAAAATTTAGTGTTGTGTAGGTAGTATGGTGCCTTAAAAGCGAATTGGTTCGTATGCTTAACACCTTTTCCCTATCTGGAGTGTCAATGCCTGTAGATGTTTCCCTGCCTTAAGTTTCTCCTTTGCTAGCTCAGAGATTGCATGAGCATACATATGCAATACATTTCGATCTTCTAAACAAATCTCCAATATATTTTTAATTCCATTGAACATAATATCGAGATAATATGAATATATGAATGATATGTAAAATAAGTTTAATGGAAATAGAAATTTAGACAGAGGCACTGGACTCTGGCTCTCTGCAGTTTTAGCTATGACAAAACTTGCTACTTTCCATGCAAAAATGGATTGTCATGTATACTCCACACACTAAATATAGAAGTAAATAATAACAACTTAACTGATAGCGTGCCAGGCATATACACCATGTGCCTCAAAACGATGTTCATGATTCCTCTTTTCCCTATTTTTTACATTTCAATCTTATAAACAAGTCTTGAAGCTGGGGCATTTTCAAATGACCCTGGAAGCATGTACTTGGAACTATAAATTCCCATATAATCAGTACCTCTGTCTAAGTTATCAGAGGCGTCTTCTTTACCAGCTGGGGATTTCTTACTGCAAGGTAATCAGTCTACATCTTGCATGATGCCGCATGCTTGACATGCTTCGAGAGGCACTGGACTCTGGCTCTTTAATCTATGAAATTGCATTAGTTAAATTTGTGAAAAAACAGTATGAAAGGAGTGTCAAATGTGTCTCCTCCTCAAATTTATAAAAATAAAAATAAGATTTAAACTAAACAAATGCCTTACAATTTGGAGAATTGACATCTTTCTTCCTGAAGAATGAAAAGACAAAATGGTTGGAAATGCATTACAATTTGGAGAAAGCCTTCAAGCTGAATTGCTTCGGAGAATTGACATCTTTCCCCTGAAAATGACTTACAGTTTTCGAAATGAGTCAGAAAATTAACACATTTTCCCTGAAAATGCCTTCCATTTGGAGAATTGACATCTCCTTCCTGAAGAAGCCTTAAAAATTAGTGTCCTGTAGACAAATTTTCACTGAAAATGACTTTTTAATTCAACAGAAAAAACCAACTACTTGAATTTACATAATCATGTCTCTATGTCGAAAATGACTTACAGTTCTCGAATTGCTTTGGAGAATTAACATATTTTCCACAGGGAAAAACCTTACAATTTGGAGAATTGGTTCCCTAAAAAGAGCAACAAATTCAGTGTTGTGTAGGCGGTATGGTGCCTTAAGCGAATTGTTTGGATGCTTAACACCTTTTCCCTATACGGGTGCGATACTTTGTAGGCGATTTGCCCTGCCTTAAGTTTCTCTTTGCTGGCTCGGGAATTGCATAGACAGCACTATACAATACATTTCGATCTTATAAACAAATCTCCAATATATTTTTAATTCCATTGAACATAATATCGAGATAATATGAATATATGAATGATATGTAAAATAAGTTTAATGGAAATGGAAATTTAGACAGAGGCACTGGACTCTGGCTCTCTCCAGTTTCAGCTATGACAAAACTTGCTACTTTCCATGCAAAAATGGATTGTCTTGTATACTCCACACACTGAATATAGAAGTAAATAATAACAACTTAACTGATAGCGTGCCAGGCATATACACCATGTGCCTCAAAACAATGTTCATGATTCCTCTTTTCCCTATTTTTTACATTTCAATCTTATAAACAAGTCTTAAAGCTGGGGCATTTTCAAATGACCCTGGAAGCATGTACTTGGAACTATAAATTCCCATATAATCAGTACCTTTGTCTAAGTTATCATAGGCGTCTTCTTTACCAGCTGGGGATTTCTTACTGCAAGGTAAGCAATCTGCATCTTGCATGATGCCGCATGCTTGACATGCTTCCAGAGGCACTGGACTCTGGCTCTTTAATCTATGAAATTGCGTTAGTTAAATTTGTGAAAAAACAGTATGAAAGGAGTGTCAAATATGTCTCCTCCTCAAATTTATAAAAATAAAAATAGGACTTCAACTAAACAAATGCCTTACAATTTGGAGAATTGACATCTTTCTTCCTGAAGAAGCCTTAAAAATCTGTAGCCTGTAGACAAATTTTCACTGAAAAGACAAAATGGTTGGAAATGCATTACAATTTGGAGAAAGCCTTCAAGTTGAATTGCTTCGGAGAATTGACATCTTTGCCCTGAAAATGACTTACAGTTTTTGAAATGAGTCAGAAAATTAACACATTTTCCCTGAAAATGCCTTCCATTTGGAGAATTGACATCTCCTTCCTGAAGAAGCCTTAAAAATCAGTGTCCTGTAGACAAATTTTCACTGAAAATGACTTTTTAATTCAATAGAAAAAACCAACTACTTGAATTTACATAATCATGTCTCTATGTCGAAAATGACTTACAGTTCTCGAATTGCTTTGGAGAATTAACATATTTTCACAGGAAAAACCTTAAAATTTGGAGAATTGGCATTTTTTCCCTAAAAGAGCCTTAAAATTCAATGTTGTGTAGGCAGTATGGTGCCTTAAAAGCGAATTGGTTCGAATGCTTAACACCTTTTCCCTATTTGGAGTGCCAATGCCTGTAGCTGTTGCCCTGCCTTAAGTTTCTCCTTTGCTAGCTCAGAGATTGCATGAGCATACACCTATACAATACATTTCGATCTTATAAACAAATCTCCAATATATTTTTAATTCCATTGAACATAATATCGAGATAATATGAATATATGAATGATATGTAAAATAAGTTTAATGGAAATGGAAATTTAGACAGAGGCACTGGACTCTGGCTCTCTCCAGTTTCAGCTATGACAAAACTTGCTACTTTCCATGCAAAAATGGATTGTCTTGTATACTCCACACACTGAATATAGAAGTAAATAATAACAACAGCCGATAGCGTGCAGAGCAACTTACATATACACCATGTGCCTCAAAACGATGTTCATGATTCCTCTTTTCCCTATTTTTTACATTTCAATCTTATAAACAAGTCTTGAAGCTGGGTTATTTTCAAATGACCCTGGAAGCATGTACTTGGAACTATAAATTCCCATATAATCAGTACCTTTGTCTAAGTTATCAGAGGCGTCTTCTTTACCAGCTGGGGATTTCTTACTGCAAGGTAAGCAGTCTGCATCTTGCATGATGCCGCATGCTTGACATGCTTCCAAAGGCACTGGACTCTGGCTCTTCAATCTATGAAATTGCGTTAGTTAAATTTGTGAAAAAACAGTATGAAATAAGTGTCAAATGTGTCTCCTCCTCAAATTTATAAAAATAAAAATAAGATTTCAACTAAACAAATGCCTTACAATTTAGAGAATTGACATCTTTCTTCCTGAAGAAGCCTTAAAAATCTGTGGCCTGTAGACAAATTTTCACTGAAAAGACAAAATGGTTGGAAATGCATTACAATTTGGAGAAAGCCTTCAAGTTGAATTGCTTCGGAGAATTGACATCTTTCCCTTGAAAATGACTTACAGTTTTCGAAATGAGTTATAAAATTAACACATTTTCCCTGAAAATGCCTTCCATTTGGAGAATTGACATCTCCTTCCTGAAGAAGCCTTAAAAATCAGTGTCCTGTAGACAAATTTTCACTGAAAATGACTTTTTAATTCAACAGAGAAAACCAACTACTTGAATTTACATAATCATGTCTCTATGTCGAAAATGACTTACAGTTCTCGAATTGCTTTGGAGAATTAACATATTTTCACAGGAAAAACCTTACAATTTGGAGAATTGGCAGTTTTTCCCTAAAAGAGCCTTAAAATTCAGTGTTGTGTAGGCAGTATGGTGCCTTAAAAGCGAATTGGTTCGGATGCTTAACACCTTTTCCCTATCTGGAGTGCCAATGCCTGTAGTTGTTGCCCTGCCTTAAGTTTCTCCTTTGCTAGCTCAGAGATTGCATGAGCATACCTATGCAATACATTTCGATCTTCTAAACAAATCTCCAATATATTTTTAATTCCATTGAACATAATATCGAGATAATATGAATATATGAATGATATGTAAAATAAGTTTAATGGAAATGGAAATTTAGACAGAGGCACTGGACTCTGGCTCTCTGCAGTTTCAGCTATGACAAAACTTGCTACTTTCCATGCAAAAATGGATTGTCTTGTATACTCCACACACTGAATATAGAAGTAAATAATAACAACTTAACTGATAGCATGCCAGGCATATACACCATGTGCCTCAAAACGATGTTCATGATTCCTCTTTTCCCTATTTATTACATTTCAATCTTATAAACAAGTCTTGAAGCTGGGGCATTTTCAAATGACCCTGGAAGCATGCACTTGGAACTATAAATTCCCATATAATCAGTACCTCTGTCTAAGTTATCAGAGGCGTCTTCTTTACCAGCTGGGGATTTCTTATTGCAAGGTAACCAGTCTACATCTTGCATGATGCCGCATGCTTGACATGCTTCCAGAGGCACTAGACTCTGGCTCTTTAATATATGAAACTGCGTTAGTTAAATTTGTGAAAAAATAGTATGAAAGGAGTGTCAAATCTATCTCCTCCTCAAATTTATAAAAATAAAAATAAGATTTCAACTAAACAAATGCCTTACAATTTGGAGAATTGACATCTTTCTTCCTGAAGAAGCCTTAAAAATCTGTGGCCTGTAGACAAATTTTCACTGAAAAGACAAAATGGTTGGAAATGCATTACAATTTGGAGAAAGCCTTCAAGTTGAATTGCTTCGGAGAATTGACATCTTTCCCCTGAAAATGACTTACAGTTTTCGAAATGAGTCAGAAAATTAACACATTTTCCCTGAAAATGCCTTCCATTTGGAGAGTTGACATCTCCTTCCTGAAGAAGCCTTAAAAATCAGTGTCCTATAGACAAATTTTCACTGAAAATGACTTTTTATTTCAACAGAAAAAACCAACTACTTGAATTTACATAATCATGTCTCTATGTCGAAAATGACTTACGGTAACCTAATTGCTTTGGAGAATTAACATATTTTCCCGGGGAAAAAACCTTACAATTTGGAGGGTGAGTTGTTCCTAAAAGAGCCTTAAAATTCGATTGTTGTGTAGAGCGGTATGGTGCCTTAAAAACGAGTAGTTGGATGTAACACCTTTTCCCTATGGGTGCGATGCCTGTAGCTGTTGCCCTGCCTTAAGTTTCTCCTTTGCTAGCTCAGAGATTGCATGAGAATACCTATGCAATACATTTCGATCTTCTTAACAAATCTCTAATATATTTTTAATTCCATTGAACATAATATCAAGATAATATGAATATATGAATGATATGTAAAATAAGTTTAATGGAAATGGAAATTTAGACAAAGGCACTGGACTCTGGCTCTCTGTAGTTTCAGCTATGGCAAAACTTGCTACTTTCCATTGAAAAATGGATTGTCTTGTATACTCCACACACTGAATATAGAAGTAAATAATAACAACTTAAGTGATAGCGTGCCAGGCATATACACCATGTGCCTCAAAACGATGTTCATGATTCCTCTTTTTCCCTATTTTTTACATTTCAATCTTATAAACAAGTCTTGGAAAGGTACAGGTTATTATCAAATGACCACACAGGGAAAGAAGTACTTGGAACTATAAATTCCCATATAATCGGTACCTTTGTCTAAGTTATCGAGGCGTCTTCTTTACCGTTTAGGGATTTCTTACGCAAGGTAAACGGTGCCATGTTTGCATGATGCGCATGTGACGATGCGCATGAGGCAGCGGATTGCGGCTCTTCAATCTATGAAATTGCGTTAGTTATACTTGTGAAACGATTATGGAAACAAGTGTCAAATGTGTCTCCTCCTCAAATTTATAAAAATAAAAATAAGATTTCAACTAAACAAATGCCTTACAATTTGGAGAATTGACATCTTTCTTCCTGAAGAAGCCTTAAAAATCAGTGGCCTGTAGACAAATTTTCACTGAAAAGACAAAATGGTTGGAAATGCATTACAATTTGGAGAAAGCCTTCAAGTTGAATTGCTTCGGAGAATTGACATCTTTCCCCTGAAAATGACTTACAGTTTTCGAAATGAGTCAGAAAATTAACACATTTTCCCTGAAAATGCCTTCCATTTGGAGAATTGACATCTCCTTCCTAAAGAAGTCTTAAAAATCAGTGTCCTGTAGACAAATTTTCACTGAAAATGACTTTTTATTTCAACAGAAAAAACCAACTACTTGAATTTACATAATCATGTCTCTATGTCGGAAATGACTTACTTTCTTTGGAGAATTAACATATTTTCACAGGAAAAACCTTACAATTTGGAGAATTGGCAGTTTTTCCCTAAAAGAGCCTTAAAATTCAGTGTTGTGTGGGCAGTATGGTTCCTTAAAAGCAAATTGGTTCGGATGCTTAACTCCTTTTCCCTGAAAATGCTTTACAATTTGGAGAAAGCGTTCAAATTGAATTGCTTAGGAGAATTGCATTCTCTTTCACTGCAAATGCCTTACAATTCTCCAATTTTCTTTGGAAACTTGACAATTTTTCACTGAAAATGCCGTACAATTCAGGGAATTGACATACTTTCCCTGAAACTGCCTTACAGTTCTCTGAATTTTGTCGGAAAATTCACAATTTTTCGCTGAAAATGATTGCAATTTGGAGAATTGACATATTTTCCTTGAAAATGCCTTACAATTCGGGGTATGCCTTCAAATTGAATTGCTTCAGAGAATTGACATATTTCCCCTGAAAATGACTTGCAGTTCTCCGAATTGCTCTTGTTTTAACCAATTTTATAATAACTTTCAAACTAACGATTAATCTTATAATTTAATTTAAAATGAAAATTTATCAACGTTTTATCAAACTTTGCCAACACTGTCTGTTTTTGAAAAGACCTTTTTCAAAACAAAACTGATATGTCGAAGGGCAAGTGGTTGAGTTAATTAGCTCATTAAACGGAAATAGCCATGTCCATCTCTTAAGCTCGGATATTGTAATCGTTGCAAGTGGAATAGCGATCACATTAAATAAACTTCAAGATATATGTTGACTCGATTTTAACAAGTGGTTGAATATTTATTTAGTAGATATCCAATAAATAAAATGACAAGTAATGGTGGAGGGCCTTCACCTCGGTATATCACACTACACGTTATTGTTTTTAACAGTATGGAGCGCTGGACCTTAGCTGTATTATCTCTGTCTTGAATAATTTAATTTAAAATTTTAGAAAGGTAAAAAATGTGGATGAATGTTGGAATTTTAAGCAACAAATCCATTCTTATTGTTAACTTTGTACTTCAATTTAATATTTTTGTTTTTACTAGTTTTAAATAATTCTATGGTATAGATAAACGAGCTTGCTTTGCAAACAAATTTTTGCATCAGGAATAATACAGACCTTTATATTTGAAAACGATTGAATCAGAGTTGATACGGCATTCCAGACTTTTGACTTTGTCTCATATTATATGTCTTTTGCCCATTGATAAGATAATAAATGAAAAAAAAAATTGTATATGAATATCTAGAATGGTTTTTATTTAGAATTGATGTTGCGGGATGGTATTTATTAATGTTTATATTGGAGTCAATGCGTATAAAATTCCTCGTGGGCTGCGGACAATCGTTCATCGGCCGACGTTGATAGAAAAATCTGCGCACATTTTAAGTCAAAACCATTTGCAGATATTATTTTTGGGTGGCCAACAAAATTTTGGAACATGCATTACACCTCACTTTTTGGATTTCTATATTCTTATTTGTCAATATATAAGCAATAATGGAGCATGCCATATTAGTAAATGTTTGACTGAAGGAAAATTTATTTTAACGTAGCTAGTACCTCATAATGAATACAAATTTAATTAGATTTTCACTTCATTGGAATTTTGCATTATCAATAATTGTTTAGCTCTAAACGTAAAAGGTCAAAACATCACATACACCTCGAAAAACGAGCAAAAGAATGAAGTATATACCATATTATATGAAAATAAGTTTATGATTAAAATACGTAATATGAATTGAATATATCATTTTCACCGTCATTCACTCATAATGTTGTTTGAACTTTTTACATAAATTATCTTAAAATTTTAAAACGTGTAATATTTTGGGGGGATATTCCAAAATGTTTATAATTAAGGATTTCGATAATATTTAGCCCCATTCCTGCTTATTCTTGCACCATTGATGTCCAGAGCTTACGTTCATATTGGTGAAGAACCAAAGTATAAATAATAATAAAAATTAGTATTTCTACTAATTAAAATATTAATATAATAATGCGAAATTAGTATTTTTATTAATTAAAATGTTAAAATAATGATGTGGTATTCAATGGATGTTATCTTTGTAATAGGTAGGTGGATTTATAAGAGGTACGATTTTTACATTAAAAAAACTCCAATTCAAGTGATTTTTGTATTATTGAAAAGCTTTTAGTGTGTATAATAGTGCTTCAATGTAGCATTGAGGCATTGAGGTGTATGCTCACAAACCTTTGACCTTAAAATGTGTTTTTTTATGTGCCAAACTAGCTCTCTAATTTTCTAGATTCCCAAAAATCACTAAATTGGAACATGCTCCAATTTATTCCACTCATAAAATATCAAGATAGTTGATGACATATATAATGATCCATTCTAGATCGTAACTCTATATTTAGAGAACTTTTGAGTATCCAAAATATTTTACTAAATGACACCAGGAATTTGTTTTCCTCTACCTTCTCCCTATAGTACCATTTCACATTTCTTGGAAGCTTCCCTTTCAACCCAACCTACTAGAGTTCATGCCACTCCTATCCAATAGTTTTGGAATTTTCTACAAAACCATATATATTTTCCAACTTTACTAAGCTTATTGTGCTAATTCTTCTATGGTA
The DNA here is from genome assembly GCA_034641835.2 of Pinus albicaulis. Taxonomy (NCBI): domain Eukaryota; kingdom Viridiplantae; phylum Streptophyta; class Pinopsida; order Pinales; family Pinaceae; genus Pinus; species Pinus albicaulis. The sequence continues at coordinate 46,873 of JAXQQM020064028.1, read as the reverse complement.
CATTGCATCAACTCATCAGTTTATTGAACCACCATGGAAGGATCATAGAGTTTTAGATTTTCCACATTCACTACTAAGTGAATGCACATATATAGAAGTAATCACCCACCTTGTCAAATACTTCAAAACAACCAAAATGTAGTGCATTGATCTTCTCATTCGAATTCTAAATACTTTCTTTGTTTCTTTGATCATTTGTGATGAGAATTTGACTTTGGAGACCCATTTTGTCTTCTTTATTTACTCTTACATTTCACTCAAGGGGGAGTGTTAGAATATTTTTTCAATGCAGGGCCAACTATCATTAATGGTAAGTTTACATAGATACCATTTACAGAGGCATCCTTACTGTCCACCTCTGACAACTATATTTTGTCATTTTTGGGCCCTTTGCATTCTTATATATGTTAGATATTCTCTTATATTTGACCCATAACTACATCAATTCCATTCTCTCTTGTAGAAGATTTTATTTTGTTTTTTCTATAGTTTCTATCCCTCCAACATTCTTTTAAACATCATCAGTTTTTGTTGTTTTGGCTATCTGTATCCTAATTCCTTTATATCTATTTTTGACAATCAATATCTTAATTTCTCTCTTTCTAGCTTATTCCTTACGGCGTTTCCTTTGCAACATTAGGTGCAATTGCTATTTATCATTATTTTATTATGATCTTACATACAAAAAAAAAGAACTTTATATAGTCCGGTGCGCTTATCATCCTAAGACGCACCAGTGCGTTGTATAAATAAGACGCACCGGTGCGTCACAACTCTTCTGAGCCGATAATGAATAAACACAAATAAAAAAAAAACGCAACTCTATTTTCTTTAAGTGAAAAAAAAGAGGAAATTTGAAAAATGGGCAGCAAAACATTTTTGAAAATCTATTTTCATAAAATAATTCTTTAAATACTAAACAATTTTTATTATTTCACTATTTTTGCTAAAATTTTTAGCCAAATATTTGCAGGAGACAGGCCTGGAGCAAGAGAGCAGGAGGGCACTGTGGAGCAGCGAAATACGTTCGAACAGAAGTATTCAGAAAATCAGAAACCAAACCTCTGGTGATTCAAACCCTGTATCGTAGAATTTGAAACCATCTAGTGATTAAATTTGATTATTTTTTATTTTTTTATTTTTTTCTGCAGTTTTTATTTTTTATTTTTTCCTGTAGTTTTATCCATTTTTACCCTAAACCCTTCATTTTTTTGTTTTTTCCCTTTCTTCTCCCTGTTTCTGTGATTTCAGAATTAGGGTTTTTCATTTTAGATTGACGTCCAACCCATGAGACGACTTGCATAGTCGGAACCCAATCCATTCGACCATTGCATGATTTTTTGAAAAAATGGATTTTTCTTTATCGGTGCGCCCTGCCTACTCTACCACACAGGGGCGCTATATTATACAATGCACAATGAAAATACTGTAGTAAAAAAAATGATTTAAAAAAAAAAAATCCATGCGCCAAATCTGAAATAGGGCACCGGTGCTCCATTTAACTAGGCAAGCACCGTATGGTGTATTACACCATTTTTGCGGTGCGTTTACAATATCCAACACACTGTATGATATATTATATTGTTTTTGCAGTGCGTTGTTAATATCCCCATGCACCAGTGGCAGTGCGGACCTCGTGAAAGGTGCACCTGTGTCTTGAGATTTATTTTCTACATGAAAAGTTGAGAATTTATTTATAAATATATTAATGAATGATATAGTAAATGTTTCAGATTGATAAGGAAATTTCTAACAAGAGATCAATTAACAAAAATACTAATTAGTAGAAATTCTTTAGGTAATAATCACATGCAAAAGAACGTGGTCGACGCGTTTCGAACCAACCAGTGTGGTTCATCAACTATGTGAGAGA
>JAXQQM020064028.1:0-42500 GCA_034641835.2 Pinus albicaulis | reverse complement strand
TAATGTTCTACAGGGACCAAAAACTCAGAAAATGAATGTTGTTCTAAGAAAAGAAAAGAAATAGAATATGCAAATGAAAATCAATTGCTCCTTAGCTCATCTGGAGTGGTGTTGGAAGTTAACGAAAGGGGAAAAACTTTTACAAAAGTTTGAGGGATCTAGTGGAACGAATGTATAGACGTTCTTTCCAACAACAACAACGTGCTTCAAATGTAATATGTAATCATTGAAGTTTTCGATCATTAGGTACAATAAATAAACAATTTAGCATTAAATATTAGTTTTCAAGATTTTTCTTACAGAAAAGAAAAGAAAATGGAACCCATTCAACACATAAAACAGGACGACAAGGAAGAAAGTGTTTGATCTCTAGGTTTGTGAGTAATTGTTACTTCCTTATAACAACTTAACTAGATTTCATTTTTGTATTTTTAAAGTTTTTTTACCAAAATAATCATTGAATGTCTTCAAACAGGTGCTAACATACAAAGAAGAACCATTAGACGAATTGATTGAAATTGGGTTAAATATGGGTTGTGAGTATATGTTGGCATATCATAATTTAATTGTGGAATTTGTAAGCATCTATCGATCTTATTTTACTTAGATCTGTCTATAATTAATAGAACAAAAACATCTTTTATATTAAATATATGATTTGTTATGGAGTATAAAACTTGCAGGAAACAAAGTATGGAATTGCGCCAACAGATGAAATTTTGAAAGATGACATGGTACATGGTTTTGAAAGAATGTGTATAGTTTATGAGTCAATTGTTGCTATGGCATGTCATTTTTATTTTCGATTTACATTGATGTATATTATTTAATATTGCAATTTTCATTATTCTCACCAATGTATATACACTCATTTTAGTTTATTTTTATGTTTGTAGATGGAAGGTGAAGAAGAAGAAAACAATCAACGTCATGAACACAACATTTCTGAAAATAACCCAAGTCATGGAAGTAACTCTAGCAGCGACAGTAATTCAAGTGAAGAATGATGATCACTATGTTTGGATATCAAAGCAAGGCATTTTATTTTTTGAAATATGTCTGTGAAATCAGACATTTTGCTTAATGTAATGGACATAGTGTCCCAATTGAAAGACAAAGGGATACGAATATTAACTGTCCCATTTTATATGATAAAGACTGTCTTATTCATATATATTATATATATAATCATAAAATATGTTACAATTTATTCTATTGCGTTCTTCATTGTCGCTATTGCGTTCTCCATTGTCATTCTCAAATGCACTAATAAAAATTTAATTCATATAAATATTGTTATGAGATATATATGTGTCGACTTTTGATGAATAATGAATTTAAAACAATTACAATAATTGGACTGTCACAGGTTGATGTTTCTAAAAAAACAAAATGAAAACTGATGCGTGAGTAACTGTAAACCGGTGCGTTTATGTGTCTATACACACCGGTGCCTATACGCACCGGTGCGTTTATGATCTATGGGCACCACACAAATACCAATACAGTTATAAATATAGGTAAGTTTGTGTGATACTACGTACCGGTGCGTTTATGTATCTATAAGCACCAGTGCATTTGTACGATCCATGTGCACCGCACGAATACTGATACCAATTATAAATTTTGGTGCCTTTCTGTGATATGGCGCATCGGTGCATCATAAAGGTATATGCATCGGTGGGTTGATACGACCTATGGGCACCGCTCAAATCCCAAGACCAATTAGAACGACTCCGTGTGTTGTATCACCAACACTATGCCTGGTGCTGTTTTATACCTTAACGACCCGGTGTATTTTCCTTAGACCGCCCCGAGGTGCTGTGTAGATGTATGCATCGGTGTGTTAAACCCAGAGTAGCGCACTGATGAAAAAACATCTGTAATAACCTGCAACGGCCCCTTTTTTTTAGTTGTGTTGAATTTCTGTTAAAAGCTCCACCAAAATCTCCATTCCCAGAAATGAATGTGGTAGCATATGTTTTTTTGACAATTTTGGCCAATTTTATAACACTAAAAACCTCCTTTATAACCTCCGCTAGAGGGTCTTTTCCTTGTAGTGAGAATTGGAGAAGGAAACGTACCTATTAATATATGCCATGAATCAGATGACCGAGAGACCAAATGGAATATTGTTACGATTCTCCAAACAAGCCACTGTAATGGAACCACTCCTAAAATTGGTTACCACCCCGCTCCAAGCCAAGAAAAATGTGTTGAGAATAAGAATCTCCACCTCCACTTGGCCTTTATGGCTTTGGATTAACGTACTTATTGCATTAACCATACCATAAACATCTACCAGCCAACTACCTCGTGCCCACATGCACTCGCTGGGAGGTGGCCGCTCTTCGTCCCTTCCCACCATCCTTTCATGATTGGAAATCTCCCTGAGAATGATTTGAAACTGCTTTGCACCCGGATCCGGGAATTTTAATAAGTTTACTTGAATTATGCACCTACCATCTCTTTTTCCCAAAAGAATTATTTTATTTAAAATACTCTTTATTCAATAATCTAACCTATTTATTTGTTCTACTATAAGATCAATTTAATTTACATTATTATACAATGAATATTCAATTTTTATTATCCTAAGGGATTACTCCATGTGGTGAAATGGAGGTCAACCCTTATCACCTAGAGCGAGAGGTTATAAGATCCTCAATGATGTGGTCTCATGCTGTCCAAATTTATCGGGACAATCAATGCACCAACAGGTGGAAAGCAGAGCTACTGATTGTTGTGCTAGATTTTCTTGTCATCTTTTATTTTTTACAGAAGTGGATAGAGCTCATCGCTCACCACTCTCTGGAAATACAAATCTGCAATTTACAATAGAAAGGTTTTTAAATCTGCCACTGCTAGTAGACAGGTTTTTGTTCGAAAATATTCTCGGTTTAAATAAGCAACAAATCACGAAGTACCTTAAATATCCATTAAGACTTAGTGGATTTGAAACAGATTTAAATTTGAAAGACAATTCATCCATGATTCTAAGAAATGCATGGAGTCCAACCAAGTTGCTTTGCCCCAGGTTGATATGATTCACTTAGTTGCTTGACTCGAATATGGGTTTTACTAAGGGGGAGGCTACAAAAGATGGAGTTTCATTTCTAGTAAGAAGAAGCCTTAAGTTAAATTGGGATTTGTTGGGTTTAGTAAGACTCTAGATGTTAAATTTGGAGTTGAATAACTGCATTTGGTTTTCTCTTGTAGATTGAAAACATGAAACGGTTGTACCTTAAGAAATGATTATATATATATATATCATTGTGTAAAACATCTTACTCATATTTTCTTAAACTGGTTAATCTGGGTTCCTACTTACTATTACCCTACACTACACCTATGATGGGATGCGCTATAGTGTTTTCAAGAAGCCGATAGCTCTTCTTTCACAAGTTTAAATAGCTATCATGTAGATTTTGAATCTTTTAATCAAATACTTTTATCTTTTAATATGGTATTAGAATAGTGTATTATTTCACATTTAACACGGTATCATAGGAGTGTATTATCTTCCCTGTGAAGTTTTGATCCCATTCCAATACATGGAGAGCAATGTTGTAGTGGTTTAATATCCACAAAACATAGAGTCTTAAACATTAAATGATATGGAAGTTGTGGGAATGGTTGTAAAAATTTGTTTTCTACTGCCACTAAATTTATACGTTTGGAAAATATCTATTCAATCTATGCATTTCCTGCTCATCAATGGATACATATATATATTTTGGGGAAATAACGTGATTTTACTTCCACTTATATCTGTTGGAAAAACTACTCATTCCTGCTTGATCGATACATACATCTCACTTTTATGTGACGAGAAATTGTGGATGCATGTAGAGTTGCCTTTCTATAGCTCAATTTTCATGGGAGCTCAATATTTCCACATGAGTTGAGTTGGTTTTGATTTTAGTATTTTCTCCTCGTAGGTGCAAAGTGTGGGAAAAAAAAACAATTTATTTATTTATTTTTATTTTTATAAAATTTTCTATCAACTCTTCCAAATCAAAGCAAGTGGTTAAGAAATAAATATCCAAATCAAAGCAAGTGATTAAGAACTAAATATTATTGTGCATTTTTTACTATTGCAAATTTATGAAGGTTGCTACTAGTCATTTAGAGAAGTACTGAGCATTGTGGTGGGCACTCTACTTCAATATTTGCTTGGGCATATTTTTTTGGGAAGAAGTTATGGTATATTGCATGTGATGCAATTGAGAAGACTCATGCTATGATCTATGGTATGCTAGTTTTGTTACTCACGCTATGATCTATGGTATGTTATTTATGGTTAAAGAGGGTTTTCCTTTCTACAAAAGATATTGTTAGAATGATTTTTTCGTTAACATTTTTTATTTCATTTTTACACACATTTCATGTTTAAATATGACAAATGTAATGCACTCACATTTCTATTTTGATATTTAGATATTTTTTAAATTATTTTTTCATAATATATGTTTTTTTGTTTGTCAAGTTGTCTAAGTTCTCCAAAGATTACATCAGGCTTGACTTGGGCCTTCAGAAACCCCAACCCAGGGGATTTTAAGCCATCAAAATCACCCGAGGATCACACCTGGCTTTGGCCACACCACCCATTAACATGGGTGGATTTTTTCCTGTGGAGTTTCGTTCCAGTGATCTTCACATCATAGAGTAACTTAAAAATACACCCCATCAATGTCTATTTTACGTCCCATGGGATTTGATAACACATTCTAAATGTACGTATGATTAATAATAAATTTCAAAATTGTGAAAGTAAATAAATTAAATATGTATAATAATATTTACTTATATATAGTACAAATTAAACAACGCATTCAATTATTTCAATATAGCACTGTAAATTAAAATAGCTTTAAATCTTATTTTTAAAATGAATTCACAAAACTCGTAACATATTAGCATTTAAAAGCATAATTATGACTTCCTATTGTGGGTAAAAAACAATGCGAAACAAAAAAGTAAGCACCATGTAGATGAATGTGAGCCTCTAATACAACTTCAAGGAGAGATAAATCACACAATATCTCTTTAAAGAATAAGAGATACTCCAAATAACCAAATACATTCATACATCAAAATTAAATGTCCTCGATAATGATTACATGATATCTATATATACTTAAAATTGGAAAAACCTACTCTGCTCCAATTTACGCTTTGGATGCTAAAACCCCTAAGGTTTATGCTCTTCGCATGTTCCACCTTGTTCCTTCATTCTCCTTTCAATTTGGTTCCCCATCGTCTCCATTCTGTTGAGTAACACCTACGACATGATGGCCCAAGGGGGGTCCTAGACCCCTTTAACCACTCTTCTAGCCACCAATATACTTCTGCATGTCATGTCTGTTGACTTCTAGGTCCCCTTTGGAATCAAATTTCTTAAATTGGTCCAAGTATTCTTCAACTTACCATTTGACCTTATTTCTGCCTTTGGCTTCAGGGAGTGTGATGACTTAAGGGAATTTTTGATATTTCACCATAGAATCCACATTGTTGTACAATCGTGTGTAAGAGGACATAATGTTGGTAATGAAGATGTCGAGTTGTTTATTGCTCTGTATAAGCATCCATACTTCAGCCTTCTCCAACTCGACTTGTTGTATTGTCTTCTTAACCAAATCAGGCTGTGCACTTCTATACTTCATTTCCCATTCATGCACAACAGTGATAGCTGTGTGAGCAACTTTGAGAGATTTTGCATTCTCTCTTGATTTCTGCTGCATGTTGTGCAAGGGGACAACGGTTTTGTGAATGGTGACTAACTTCTCATACAAGTTTATCATAGTTTCTTCCAATTCTAATACTTCACCAAGTATATCTACCTGAAGCTATTCTAAGTACACCTGTATGGGCGCTGGTTTCAGAACCTTTTCTTGGAATTGTTCAATCTGTTTCCTTGCAACTTCTAAATTCTTAGCCATTTGTCTATTATTGGCCATCAAATATTCTGTGTTTGACTTAGAATCTCTTGCGAAGGCCAATTTTTCTATGACAATAGCTTCAAGATTCTTCTTGGCGTCCATTACAATCACTTTCTCCTTAATAAAACAAGGATGTGTGAGGTCGTCTGGACAATGCTTCTTTCTTGCTTGAACAATTTTCTTTTAAAGCTCACCATAATTCAAGCTACAAATTTCCATAACTAGACCTTCATCAAGAGGATACATTTCCTCTTCATCATCTAGAGCTTTCCCTTCTGCAGGAGGAGGGGGAGACTGAGTGGTGATCTATTGCAAACAAGGCATACAATCAACATTGTTAGGTCCCTATAATACTAGTGTATCCCCTTATTTTTATTATTAGTATAACCCCCTTATTGTTATTGTTGTGCCCATTTAGTCCGCATATTGTTAGTATTGTGCCCCATAGAAGCCCACTATTGTTATTGTTGTGCCCTTACATTTTTATTATTATGTCGGCTAGGATTATATTGTGACCCATTGGACTCCTATATATATAAAGGAGTTTTTTTCATTTGTATCATCCAATAATTGTTCATTTATGTAATGTAAAGAAGGTTTCCCCCTCGAAGTGGCTGATTTCTAAGGTGTTGATCTCTCTTTTATTCTATTTTTGGAGCTGGTTTCATAAAATTTGGTATCAAAACTTTCGATTGTAGGGTTCCTTGCTTCAAACAAGTCATCGTGGAATTTTCGTTATAATTTTTTTTCTACGAAGGTTCAGATGCTAAAAAAAAAAATTGCGAAGACATTCTGAGGAACTTCTTGTAAAAATTTTAGATCTTGGTTCGAAATATTTTCAAAGATATGATATGTGTAAATTAGGGTTGTTGTAGGCTCCCAAATTTCATCTCAAAGAGGTGACCTTGGGAAAAATAACTCTCTCTCTGAGCATCGGATTGGAATTCTATAAAAAGTGGCCGAAAACACATGGACTGTAGTTTCCTGTGTATCAATTTCAGATCCAAAGGAGGAAACAATGACATGTGGCACACCATAAAGTGTGCTCCACTAAACCAATCCATAATTATGTCATTGTGGGAGATTGGGCATAACGTTGTCTTGAAGGTACGCAAAAGGTACACATTCTGCTATGGCTCTACCTCCATGTCTTGAATGAGGATGTACCTCCGGAAGGGAGATTCTGCTACTCCGGCTCTACCTCCATGTCTTGAATCACTATCAAGTCTTCAATCTCCTAGGAAAGTTCATCATCTTGTTGTTGCTTGCTTTCTTCTTCAAGTATCTTATTTTACTCTTCTTCTTCGGCTTACTTCAAAATTTTCTCTAACTCGTATTTTCTTCTCATTTCTTCTTCTTGCATTTGCTTTTCCTCTTGTTCTTTATTATCATGTTCTTTCTTCTGACTTAAATCTTTCTATTGCCTTTTTTGTTTCCTATTTATCTCTACTTCTATAGCCATTTTCAAGATAGATGGATTTGATTTGTATTTGAAACTCTTCTCTTTTGTTGGACTGTGTGCAAACTTCCTTTTATACTTTATGCTCACTGGTTTGCAGTTCTTTGATGGTACTGATTTCAGAGTAACTTCCAGCTCTAGAGTCACATGCGATGGACCTACAAGGTTGAATAGTGCGGGGGGCTTAGAGGCATTATAACAATTTTTTATCTTTTCCTCCTTTGGTCTAGAATAGGTCCCACTTGGCCAAATGAAATGTATATTTTCACAATGCTATTTGCAAACAATTATGGGATGATCATATAGGTGGTATTCCATAAGACTGAACTCGAAGTTCTTCAACTCACTAACTTTGATCTCTATGTCCTTCAGATTCTTAAATTCATATGATCCCACTTGCAAAGGAAGAGTGGTCCAAGGTGCTTTCTTCTTATTTTGCAAGAATCGTGTTAAGCCTATGGAAAGATGGTATACAATATCATCCATGACCAATTTGTTAGTGGCATAAATCGATAACATATGTGATAACTTCTGACAACAAAACACCTTGAGGTAAGTGCCATCAAGTGAGACAAACCAATCGAAAAATTTTGCTACTTCTTCCATAGCCTCACGTGACATTCAAGGTGGCTCTTCCTCGAATATCGATACAAAACTATGAGGAAGTGATCAGTCATATTCTCCATGACTCCTCTATAACTGCACTTTGAAAAAAAATCATAGAAAATATGAATAATGGGGTCCTTTGGTGTCCAAATCCAACTCATGCCAGGGAAATAATTCTAAGCACATACCCCATCCAATAGGTATGCAAACATGTAACAAACTTGGTGAAAATTCCATGTAATAAAAGTTAATAAAGGAAAAAATAATAACAACGGTTGATGGGACACGTATTACAAGTTGAATGTTGGGAAAAACATCCTAGTGGATGTTCATTTCGGTTATTATGGCTAAAGGAAATTGGAAAAGGCAATGAAAAAGGCATTGAAAAGGCATGGGGCATTAATTGGAATTTTATTTATGAAAATAGAGGAAAATAGGAGAAAAGGGAGGTGAAAGGTCATAGGTTTCATGTGAGGAGGAAATTGAAGGAAAATAATGGAAAATGAAGAAAATAGAGGCCTCGTTGATAAAAAGGCTTATGAGGATCAGTTGGAAAGCTTTTGGCTCAAACCTTTTGCCAATTCAGTTTTGGAGCTCTCTCATTATTCTCTCTCTCTCTCTCTCTCACCCTTGGACACAAAGTTTCTTAGAGCACTTTTGAATTGGAGCAAGAAAGGAAAGAAAGCAAGAGGAAGGAGAAAGCAAGCAAGGAGGAGGAGGAATCAAGCAGCTACAACATGATTATTTACACGTATTGATTTGAATGTATGATTTCCTTGCTAGATCTGGCATGCATGGTATTGCATGTGGTTCTTTTCTGTCTTGGCATGGGTTTTTCGAGGTGTGACAATGTTTTCATCCTATCATTTCCATTTTCGGACAACCATGGTTTTAAGGAGTTATCATGTTTTCGTTTAGCTAGATTATTGGATGGATTTAAAGTTGAGTGAGGTGGATCTTTGAATTGATATAACACATGGACTAGTAACCCCTGAATCAGATTGTGGGTTGCTGTAAAGATAGATAGTGTGTTTCCTCAGTGGGCCAAGGAATCCTAGACCAGTGAATGATGGGATATATGGAAATCATAGATGTGGTTTGCCTCGGTTTAGGGCCTAGTGATCCTGGTTTGGATTGCGATAAATCTTGACACGTGGGTGCTCTCCATAAGGCCTAGGAATCTCGATTTGGGATATACGGTAAAATTTGGAGAGTATGTCTCAGTTTAGGACCTAGTGACCCCTGATTTAGACTGTGGGTTGTGGTAAATCCTAAGAGACTAGGAGATAGGAAAATTCCTCATGGTGTAGGCAGAGATAATATAGTGATATCCAAACTTGTGTTGGCCTAGTGATCGGGTGTAGATAATTATAAAGCTAGTTATGACATGTTTATTGTGTTGGCCTAGTGATCCAGTGTGGATCACGATAAAGCCTGATTTCTATTGATGAGGGTGAGGTGGTTTAGCCTCATGATCCCCTGGTTGGTTCTTTTGGTTTGATTCCCACATTCATGCTTGGAATATGGCATAGGGGTGATTGGATGAAGAGAGATTTGGCTCAACCAATCTATGGTTGGGTGGAACGTGGAAGTCCCATCTCCAGTTGGTTTTTACATTCATTAACGAAGAGCTCATTCCTTTGATATTTGATGTATAATTGTACTGGTTTTTATGTGTATTCTATTTATGTTGTATCCATTGTATTTTTGATGTTATTATGCTGGTTATAAGCATGTAATTTATCAGTGATGATGTATGGCTCTATCAATGTTTTACTTGCAAATCAATGCACCATGTATCTATGGTAAAATAGATTGTATTATAGCTAATTATGTAAGGGAGAAATGCTTCTTAACAATTCTTAGATAAATGTGAGACCCCTATGCTCTATTTTGTTGTTTACACCTATAGCTTCAATGTTTGTGACATGTTTGAAAAAATGCTTGTCATGGCTAGGAAGGGTCCAGTTGAGTTCTTGTTGATGTGATTTCTTCTGTATCATTTTCCTGTTGTTATTTATCATCTTTGAACTTTTCATGAAGTTATGATAAGAGTACTAGGTTCTGGGCTTGAAAAGGTGGCTCAAATCCCAGAGACGCTGGCCAAAAACTAAGGAATTGGGGCCTTGGACGCTAGCATATAGTGTTATGCTTGCGTCTATAGCCTCCTCGATGCTGGCTTGCAAGCCTGTGCCTGCGTCTATGGCTCAAAGAGGTCAAAAGGTCAATGTGACCTAGGGGTAAGAGGCTTCGATGGTTGGGTTAACTACTAGGGGTGTTATTGTTGTTGTACAAGGTATGTATGTTGTGTTTCAGTCAGTTCCACTTCCTTAAGGTCACCTAGGAGGTTGTATCTCATTATTGTAGCCTCTTGTCGCATGTTTATAGCGGTTGGCCAGTTACTTGGGTAGATGTGGGAAGAGGGTGTTACAAAGTGGGATCAGAGCATGGTTCAACCCTTGGACTGGATGGGCGGTGTGTTGGTAATGTTTTTTTGTTGGTTTCATATTTGTTTCTCTTACCTAGGGTGTATGTGCTTGTTGCATTCATGTTGTGTTGGCCATGGTGGTAGTAGTGTCATTATGGAAGTGCAAATGGTGTTTTTGTCAACATGTTTTCATGAGTGTATTATTGGTTATGTGTTTCTCATGCTTGTGTATTGTTCGTTCACACTTGCTTACATTTTGTTACATATTGTACATGCATTGCTTGCTTATGCTAGGGTTACATATTAATCATGCTTCGGTGTTGTTCGTGTATGCTTGCTTGTGTGATGTCATATGTTGAACATGCATTGGTAGTTCATGATTGGTTATACATGTCAAGTGGGTGCATATGGTCACATTTGCATTGGTTTGATTGAGGTTGTTGTGCATAAGGTCATTGTATGCTATTAATTCATCATGATGATATTGGTATGTTATGATGCTAATATGTTGGCTAAGATAGAGCTGGATATGAAAATCATTAAAGTGACGTTGCAATAATGGACTTTGGGCTAAGAGAAGATCGTCATACAATTTTGTATGTTTGGCATGCAGGTATGCGATTCATGGTTGTTGTAAGCATTATGGTTACTTATATGTTTGTAATTCCATTGTTATTTTGGTTACATATATGATAAATGCAAGTTGATAAGTGTAGTCAATACACATGTGTCAGATAGTCATGAATGTTAGTGGCCTGTGGTTGTATGCATTGTTGTTGTTGTTTTATGTTAGTTAAATCGATGATTATGTTATATGTTGTTGATGAGAACGCTATATGTTAACTTATTGTTGTTATATGTTAGTTAACTTGATGATTAGGGTTATAACATTAATATCTTGATGTTATATGTATTATGGTAAATTGGATTGGCCTAGGAAGATGGTTAGGGTTATGAAATTAAGGTATGAGTCAACTTATTTGTGATATTATGTCATACTAATCTAGGTTGATTGTGCATATGTGATTGTTATGCATGAACGAAAAATGTTTATGAGCTTATGATGTGAACATGTTAGTCAGTTACTGTTTTGGATATCATGATCTTATTTGTGTTTGAGATTATGTATCTTGAATTTATATCATGCTAACTAGATTGATTGCACAGACAATATAACCTCCGTGAGATACATTAAGGTATGCTTTTGCTTATGTCGTCTATTTGGTGTTTTAATGTTTGAATATGTCGTTTATTTGGTGTTCGAGTGTTTGGTGTCCATTATGCCATTTATCTGTTGTATGAATGTTTGATTACACATGATATGAGTATGTGCCTATAAGGTTGCATGAATAAATAATATTGTTTTGAGATGGTCATACTAGCATGTTGAGATAGTTGATATGTACTTGAGTGCAAGTAGGTGATAGCTGTAGTATTATGATCTTGACTACTAGTTGATTATGACACGACTGTTAGTCATGGTTGAGGCTGATTAATAGATATGATGTCTTGATATTTGGAAGATGTCATTGACATGTGTGAGGAGTTGTAGGGTAACATTCTTGGTATTAGCATGATAAGGTAACCATTGAATGGTTTATATAACTAATAGCTGGGTGATGTGATAACATGTAGTAAGACTAAATAGTAGCAAGGTAAATGGTAAAATAAATGAATTGGGTAAGAATTCCTTTAGCTACATTTGGAAACCCTAATTCCAAATGAATGAGTTCTTTACATACAGGAAGTATTATTAACCTTGATCTTGTCTGGAATTATGTGTATATGTGCTATATTTATGAACATGTATTTGACTGGTATAACAGTTGGTTTCTAGTTATGTCTGGGTTCGTCAAGGGATTGGAGTCCCTTGAAAGATGATATATGTATGTGCTCAGATAAAAGGAAGTGTGACTAACATGAAAAGGTAAGGTAACTGGTATATTGTATGTTTATATTTACCCTGAAAGTTATGTGGTTATGGATATATGATGGAGGGGATTGCATGGAAAGAGATTGCCATGAAATCTTGAAGAAGGCTCAGGTTGATATTTCCTTTGGAAGCATTGGGAACCATAGGATTGAGTCATGGTGTTTTTTGTTAAGTCTTGTGATTTTGGTATTTTGTGACTTGTTGAGCTTGATTTGTGGTTTTTTATTTTATTTTATTTTTATTTTTTATTTTTTATGTCTAGTGCAGCCACTTTGTTTGTGGTTTCATATTGATATTGGTTTTCCATGGTTTTCTTATTTTGTTTCTTTTTCTTGCCCTTTATGATTTGAGTCTTGGGAATTGGTTTGCGGAAGAGGAATGTTAATGGAGCTTAGGGCATGAGTAAGTGCAACAAAAGTTAAAAATATGACAACCAATTGGAATGGTTGGGTCCATTGTGGTAGTTACAAGGAAGGTAACAAAAAATGTAAAGTAAGTGGATTTTAGGCATTAAAAGCATTCAATATGTTGGGAATTGTTGTTCTTAATGTTGTGCATGTTGCACAAGGATAAACAACGTTCTCTTATCCTTGACCTTATGATATTTGATTATTATTCTGTGATCATGATTATACTGATGTTTATATATGTATACAAGTATAAACATGTATGTATGTACATATGTATATATGTATAAATGTCATGTTTGACAGGGTCATCATGGATCATGGTTGTTTAATGCTACTTTTTATATGTATATATGTGTGTTTGTATGTCATTGTCTGACATGATCGTGATTGTTTTATGCTAATGATTACATATATGTATGTATCTATGTCACTTTATGACCAAGTTTTCAAGGATCATTCTTATGGAGGAATATTGCTTATGCAGGTGAATGACATGAAGAGGTTCTTGGTATTATGAGGAATCAAGTGAGAATATTAACCCTGACACATCTATTAGGTAAGTATCATTTGGACATGAATTGATATTATATGCTTGTACTATGCCTATGTTTATGTTATGGATAGGTAATCTTGAGGGGTACATCAAAGAAGTGAAAGTAGTGTGATCTGCGACATGCTAGGTTAAGCATGGGAAGTGGAAAGACATTAGAAGCAAGGTTGCTTGTGGGGTTAGTGTGTGGTTTATGGATGTACAGTGCTATTGTTGTGTATATGTGGTGCATGTTGTATATTCAATGATTTTACCTATGGTGATGTGTAATGTTGCATATGTAGTATTGTGTACATATGATGTTGTATGCATGTTGTATATATGGTGTTGTGTGTATATTGCATATGCAATGCTAGGTATAGATGGTGCTATGTACATGTTGGACATGCAGTGTTGTGTACATACCACATTGTGTGCATGTTGGATATGCAATGTTGTGTGCATATGGTGTTATGCGCATGTTGGATATGTGGTGTTGTGTACGTATGGTGCTATGTACATGTTGTATATGCATTACTATGTACATATGGTGTTGTATGTGTGTTGTACATATCGTGCTATGTACATATGGTGTTGTGTGCATGATTGTACATGTGGTGCTGTGTGCATGTGGTGCGGTGTACATGTCGTACATGTGGTACTGTGTGTAGGTGGTGTCATGTACATGTCATGCATTTGGCACTGTGGACATGCGGTATCGTGTACATGTCATGCATGTGGTGCTATATACATGTGGTATTGTGTACACATTGTATAGGTGGTGTGGTGTTACTTTGGCATTGTAGACACGTTGTGCAGGTGGTGTCGTGTACATGTGATGTTGTGAATGTAGTGTTGTGTACAAGCGGTACTTGGTACATGTTGTGCATATGGTATTGGTATACATGTGGTATTGTGTGCATGAGGTACATGTTGTTTTATGTACATGTGGTATTGTGAATGTGAATCGTGTATTCATGGTATAGTGACTTGTGTATTTTTTGTGTTGTACAATGTGTATGTATATGTATTGTGTCGTACACCGAATGTAGGTGTAAGTGTTGTCTTGTACATTGGATGTAGGTGTATGTGTTGTATGTGAGGTGTAGCTACATGTATTGCATGGTGTTTTATGCCATGTGTGGTTGTATAAATGTGATGTACCATGTGTGTATGTGTATGTGATCAAAGAGAAGAAAAGGCTCTAGGTGCTTGTCGGGTGTGGCAACCGATATAGTATGGGTACAAAAGAATAAAGGAAAAAGTAAGGATAGATGAAGTATAAGTATCAATATTTTATTTCAGTTTTATTATGCATGTGATTTACAATTCTGGTCTATGAGGATTACATGTGATATATGATTCTCGTTTATGATGGGTACATGTGATTTATGATTTTGATCTATGTTGGTTTTATTTTGAGCTAACCTAAGGTGATATGTTTATACATGATGATTTGGTCAAAGATACTAGTTTGACTTATTGTGACAAGAAACGAACAAAATTGCAAGTGTACCTTGTTGATGGTCCACCAATGAGGTATGATGTGAATTTATTTAAATTTATTTTGAATCTAATTGCAGTTATGTGCTTGGTACAGGAAGCACAAAAATTCCTGGTTGGGTGGTTGAAACCGATTGCAAGCAGTAACAACAAAAACAAAAGGAATTGAAACATACAATATTATGATAGTAAAACACTTTAGGAGTAGGGCGATTGTGGGACACTAGTACCCAATAGATTCCATTTATTTCCATTAGCATGCTATGAATGATATGATGGTTTTGAGGTAGGTATATGCCTTGGTTTTTGTATCTTCCGATGCGAGGAAACCTTGCCAAGGGATGGATCACCCAAGATAGGGGATGCCAGGGAACTTGGAATGTGAGTGATTGCACAGAATGGGATTATTGGATTACCTGAGGGAATGCGTAGCAGAGAAGGGAAGGTCGATGATGGATTCATTTTGGTCATTATCATTTCCAGATGGAATCAAATGCACATTGGGAGTGTGCCCTGGAACAATGAGTCGATAACTTTTCACTGAGAGGAAAAGTGGTGCATGATTGTAGCGCTGAACATTGGATGTAGATTTTCATTTGGAAGTGGATTATGGACTTCTTGGGAAGGAGGTGAATCCTGGTATTACTTGAGGGTGGAGGTGTGAGCCTATGGATTCTCTTGTTGCTGATACGAGCATCATATCCTTCTATTTTCTAGTTGAGAAAATCTGAATGTGTATATTATTGTAAATAATGTATCAAGATGGATTTATAAAGCTCTATAGACAATATAGTTGTATATATGGATGTCATTGTAAATACCGCAATGACTTGTGTTATAAAGCTCCATAGGCAATATGTTTTATTTTCAGCGGTTTTCTAGTTTGTAGGTGCCATTGAACACCGAGGACAGTGTTCCCCCAAGGGGGAGGGTTATGTAACAAACCCAATCAAAATTACATGTAATAAAAGTTAATAAAAGAAAAAATAATAACCATGGTTAATGGGACACATATTCCAAGCTGAATTTTGGGCAAAACATCCTAGTGGGTGTTCATTTCGGTTATTATGGCTAAAGGAAATTGGAAAAGTCAATAGAAAAGGCATTGGAAAGTCATGAGGCATTAATTGGAAAAGGAAGGTGAAAGGTCACATGTTGAATGTGAGGATGAAAATGAAGGAAAATAATGGAAAATTGTTGAAATTAGAGGCCTCATCAATAAAAATGCCTCAGAGCATCAGTTGGTAACCTTTTGAAATTTCATTTTTAGAGTTAGTCTCAAAGAGGAGAAAGAGATCAAGCAAGCAAAGGAAAGAAAATTAAAGGAAAGGAAAGAAAAGATCAACAAAGTAAAGGTTGGAACAAGCAATCTTCAGAAAGAATACTTGTAGGTAAAAAATTTCATGTGTAATTTCCTATGTCGTTTTGAAATGCATGGTAGGTGAATGTTGGTATTTCGTTCTTTTGTTGTTGGTGGAATGGTTTTTCCAGGTCTTGACAATGGTTTTCAACCTTGCCTTGCTATTTCCGGATAGCCATGGTGTGATAAGATTGTTCTTAGGTTTGAGCTTTGAATTTCTGGAAGGTTTAAGAATCTAGGGCGAAGGTGGTCTCAGGAACATTCCAAAAGTCCTAGGAATCCCTTGACCGATAATGGTGGGATACACGATAAGCACTGAGAGTGTAGTCTCGATTAGGGCTTTGTGACCTTGTGTGGATTGTGGTAAATCATAGAGTCTTGCAGACAAAAAAAATCCTCAAGTGTGGTAAAGGAATCCAGATGCATTCCAAGCTTGGTTTGGTTTTGTGATCTCAGAGCTAGTTTAGGTGAGATCACGGTATGGTGAGGGTGGAGGTGGTTTAACCTCTATGTTCACTTGGTTGTTTTGGATTGGTTTATCCCATGATATCCCAAATTCATGCTTCAAATATGGCACGAGGGTTGGTTCAACCATGTCTATGGTCGAGTGGTAAGTGGAAGTCCCAAACTTGGTTGGTTCTTTCCTATTTTTAATGAAAGCTAAGTTATATTGATTTTGATTGGTAAATGTACTTGTTATTATGTGGCTTTAATGCTTGTTATATTATGGTTATTTATATGTTAATATCTTGGTTATAAGCAATGATATACGTCTGGTTGTAGTCATGGACCTTTTCATGTTTGTACTTGTAACTGAAAGAATAATGGATGCAAGGCCTAACTGATGTTAAGATAACTAATGAGAGAGGGTGGTGATCCTTCTTGTTAAGTCTCATATGGGTTTTAGGTCACTTATGCTCAGAATTGCATTCATGAGTTGTAGGATTCCTATCTACGAAGTGTTTGACGGAGTGTCAGTCCATGTTGGGGATGGTCATGTCTAGTCTTGGTTTCAGTTTTTGGTTTATAACCATTGTAGTCATGTATTTTATGAGTTATAAAAGGTATATGGATTTTTGGGCATAGGCTTGGCCCCAACCTTGAAAAATAACCTTAAATTCCGCAATCACTAGCACAATACTAAGCAGAAAAGGCCACAGTCACACTGATGTAGGACTATGGGAGAAACTGGGGATTTCTAGTAGCATGGAGAGATTTGGAAGGGAGCGATTGGGGCTCTAGCTCATGAAAATTTAAGTTGGCTCAAGGGATTGACACCTATAGCGGTTGGGTTTCTCCTAGAGGGTCATGAGGCACCTGAGGGAAGTCAGTAAGGTTTGTTTTGTCTACTCCATTTCCTTAAGATCACCTAGGAGGTTGGGTCTTGCCATAGCAACCCCTCATCTCATGTCTACCCTAGGTAAGCTAGTGAAAGTGGGTAGACGTGAGGGGAGTGGTATGATACATGTGGTATTGGAGTGATTTATTTCTATCTTTGGGTCGTATTTGATACCACAGGCAGGTGGTATGAGAGCGATTTGCACTTTCTTTAGGAAAAGTTTGATTTTGTGAAGGTCATGGTTTTCATGCATATGGTCAAGGTATACCATTGGTATGGTCATGCATGATGGTGTATATTGATATATTTTTATATGGATATGTTTATTATTAAACATGTACATGATAATGTGTAAAGATCTTGTAGATAAGATAAGCCTCCCATGAATGCCAATGAGGTATGGATTTGATTTTGGTATATATTTGGTTTTTCTGACATGATATACTTGCACGAAGAAGAGAATGAAGGATGCGAGAAAAATGGTAGACTATAGTTCCCATGAATCTCCCTACATATAAATTCGGTAGCAAGGAGATGCCCATTCTCCTGGTGTAGTAGATAGAGGTCAATGCATCGATTCTTTGGAGCTTGTCAGAGTTGAAAAAAATAGGGATAGATGAGGGTCACTCAAGAGTAGGAGGAAAATACTAATGGAGCCTATGGTCGAAGGTCTTGGTCTGGATACAGGTTGGATAGAGGGGACATAGTTAGAGGTGGTTTATCATTAAACACACTTGACAGGAGGCTTAGTATGTATGGGAATCTTTGTAGTTTCTCTTCTAGAATACATCATCATAGTCGTCACCGTAATCATCCTTACAGGAGGGGTGAGTATTTTCTAGATGATTTTAAGAAATTCAAGCCTCCTACATTCGATGGAGAGATGAATAATTCAGAAGATACAGAGGCATGGTTCCTTGCGATGAATAAATTATTCAAATTACATAACTATACAGAGAACATTAAAGCCAAGATAGCCAAGTTCAGTATTAAAGAGAAAGAAGATGTGAATAATGTGAAAGGTATTCGAGAGGATGACTTGAATTGGGATGAGCTTGAGAGGCTCTTCAATAAAAAGTACCTGTTAGAGAGGTACTATGATACCATGATAGATAATGAGTATACTAGAAGGTTCCTAGAGTTGTTCAGATATGTTCCTTACCTCAAGGAGGAGAAGGCCAAAGTTGAGAGATTCATTAGTGGGTTTAGAGTAGCATGTAAAGGCTGGATTGAGTTCGATGAACCTAGAATTCTAAAAGAATCCATTCGCGAGCTTAAGCATTGCTACGAACAATCAAAGCTCAATGTTGAGCATAAGAGTCACTTCAAAGGATATGAGAAAGCTAAAGGAATATGGCCATCAAAGCGGGGAATACCTAAAGATACAGGTGAGAAAGGAATTATGGTTCCTTACAAAAAGTTCAATATATTTGAGAAGGGACATGGATCACATCCTAGAGAGTAGTAGACTAGAGATGATGGTAGATCACCATTACAGTGTTGGATATGTGGCTGACATCATCGCAAGAAGAATTTTCCATTGTATTAGGGTGGTAGACCTCAGGATTATAATGCTCAGAAGGCGTAGAAATTTGGGGATGTTGGCCATATCATTTCTCGGATTTATTTGTTACACGGTAATTTGTCACCGTCCCTACCATTCCCCGTCCCGCACAATGGAGGACCCATTATGTGACTTGTGAGCAATGTCAAGCCTTGAAAATACCTTCATTGCATCCCTTTCCATGAGGACAACATTTCTCCTGTTTATCATTTCCTGAGCAGACCCCTAAAAACACCTGTTTTTGCATTGGCGCTGGTAGCCCGTTATGTACTCGCGCCAATTGGGGAAAATTAACACTGAGCCCGCGCCAATTGGCGCTCTGTCCCAGTGTTGTACCCGCGCCACTCTGTTTATGGAAAGTTTTTTAAAAAAAGAGGCGAAGTTTCGATTACAACAACTTCGTGGATGAGTCATCGGGAGTGGTTTCGCCTGAATAACCACGACCTTCCTCCTTTGGCCTCTTGTTTCCACCATATGGGGAACCTCCCAAAGGATAAGGCCTCCCTTCCACTATTGTAGGGATCCCAACCTCCTCCTCTCCTCTATAAATATAGCCTTCATCCATTGATGAAGGGGCTGAAGGCTGAAGGGCTGATAGTCTTGAAGTGTTGAAGCTTTGCATCTCCCTATTCCCAAGTGCCTTTGTGCTGTAAAGAATCCCTTCTTTCCCTTAAGGCCCATTCAAGCGAGGAGACCATTGTTACGAGACTCTGGAGAGGTTTCCCTTTCCTTGGCGAGCTTTGCGAGACGTGGACAACAGGAGACCCGTTCGAAGGAAGCTGCGACGTCAGAACTTGGTTGTAACTTCTATTCGTTTATCACTTTAATAGATGACTATGATTATGGTTCCACTCCTTTTTCCATCATGTTAATGCGAGTAATATCTTTTCTAACCGATGTTTAGTTACGTATGCTGGTTCCTATGCATGTATCTGTTCGTTTCTTCTGTGTGCAGGTGTTCATCCACGGAGATCGTGGAAGGATTGTGATCTGCCAGGGCTGAAGGACGGGGACATCTTCTTCTTCAGATCTAGCGTTGGAATCCCGGTAGGCTCTTATCCCAAGTCTTTCATTCGTAACTAGGAGCTTGCGTCATAGCATTGTTTGTTTGTTGCTAGACCCCTGCTGGGCTAGTAGGGATCGCCTCTGTCCGCAGAGGGGATTTACCTCCTCAACAAATTGGCGACTCCGCTGGGGATCGTCCGGTTTTCCTTGTCTCGTTTATGTCGGTTCGCCTTGATCGTTTTCCTTGCTTGATGAGTCTTCTGGGTTGGGTTCTTTTTGTGTTTTGGCTTTTGGTTCAGCCCCCAGAGGATCAGATCTGACCTCTGCTTTTCCGAATTTTCACCTTTTCATAGTTGGCTTGATTGGCGCGAGTTTAGCCCTGACAGTCGCGCCAGTTGGCGCAGGTTGCCAGTTTATCACTCGCGCCATCCCCTATCTGGCGCGGATTACAGCCAGACAGTCGCGCCATTTCCTGTAGGTGGTAGGGTTACCCTTGTTCGGAAGCTTCTTTTGGTCAGTACTTTGCTTCTGGGTTTGTTTTAGATTCAGCTTGAAGTGGGAAGTCTGGTTTTGGTTGGGAGAAATTCTTTGTTTTTTCATTTTCAGGCAGTGGCGCTTGTTGTCAGTTAGCAACCCGTGCCACTTGGCCATTGGCGCTAGTTTTCAAGTAAAAGTCGCGCCAAGTGGCGCTAGTTGTCAATGTACAAGTCGGGCCACTTTCAGGGTGTATGAAAATTGAGTTTTTTTTTCCCTTAATCCTTCACTAGTGTGTCTTTCCCTTTGGGTCTTTCCTCTGTGTGAGCATAGATTACATTGCTCATTATTTGGAATGTCTTCTTTCTATGATTGTTTGATGTAAAAGGGGATGAATGCCTTGTTTTGATCTCTTGCTTTGGAAGTCCTTTTGTGTTTGACTGCATATGTCTTGTCAACTTTTGAGGGATTTTGTCACAAAGTATTTTGAAACAACGATTGCATTCTTAGTGTTTGTTTACATCTCTTTTGCTTTCATCTTTCATTAAGAAGATTTGCGTTTTTTTAGTTTTCGTCTCATAGTTTTCTTTTCGTTTAAATGCATTAGATCACATTGCATCGAAAAGTGTTTTTGAGATTCATCATTGGACTTAGATCACATTGTTTAGTGATTGAAAACTAAAAATTGCTTCGAGTGCATTCTCTTTTGTTAAAAGCTTGCATTAAGTAGATTCTCATTTTATCGAAAAATGCATTGAATGCATTCTTATCATTTGAAAAGAAAAAGGAAATTGTGCATAGATTACAATTGCATAGTTTTCGAAAAAAGAATTTTGCATAGATTACATTGCATAATTCGCTTCGTTGAATGTTTTAGAATACTTTTGGATAGTGAAAGTCATCTAGTTTTGAAAAGTTTCATTTTCAATTTTGTTGTTTGTTGCATCATTGTTTGAAGCTCTTCCCTTAACTAGATAGCATTCATCGAATTGAAAAGATTTCTTTTCTCATGTAGCTTTGCATCTAGGCGTATTTTGAGACACTACATACGATAGGGCCTGAAAATTGAAACTTAATTGAAGATCAACTGTAAAATTTATTCAATTAACCTAAGGCAGCATTGGAACTTAACGAAACATATTTAGAAGGTCTAGGCTAGAGACGTGTTCCGGCGTCGTTAAACCTAGCAACTGTCGTTCGCCTGTTGGCTTTAGACAGCGCTAGTACGGACTTGCGCTCCCCGTACCGTCGCGTATATAAAGGGAGACCCCTATAGGTTTTCAATCCTTTATCCATAGGAAGCCGAGTCTGCCGCCCTATACCCGTGATACACCGAACACAGCATTCGGGGAGACTACCTGCACGTACGGAAAGTCCTTGGTCGATTTATGTTTCATTTTTGAAACCAAGGTGTATATTGCAGTTCACGGATATTTGGTACACCCTTTGTGCCTAGTTTTTCCTGAGCAGTCATTTGGTCTTTTCTGACTCCCTAAAACTTGAAAAGACCGTCAAGCGCTTGTCCTTTCACGCTTGTATCAACTCTGAAAGAGATAGAGTCATCTTTTTATCGTTTCTCGACTCTTGAAACATGAAACGGTAGAACTTCTTATTTTCCAATGTGGTAAAATTAATCCCCCACGATTACACGCCTGTTTAGATATTGCTTGTTGACCGTTTGATCGTGTGCCCTTAACTCGTTTTCAGCCCGTGTGTGGTTTTGAGTTTGATGGCAACTTTTTCAGAGTTCACCAACCTAGGAATCCCCTCAGAAGGGAATCCTGGTCATTTTTCTCCTTTTGGAAATGTTGGTGCTCCTTACATGGCGACGTTGTCCCTTCCCGGGTTAACTGTTGGGTTGCCTGTTTGGTTGTTCTCAACCTCTGTTGTCCCGAATAACTCCGTTACTGTTCATTCAGTTCCTCCGACGGAACAACATCACGTTGATTCCAAGGTGGACCTCTCCCCTTCTTCGCCTGTTTCTGCGTCCTCATCTTCTACTTCGCCTGGTGAAATCCTGGATTCGAGTAACCAGGTGGCTAAGAAGAAGAAGAAGACTAAGAAGAAGAAGTCCGATAAGCGAGAGGCTAAATGTGCAGCTACTGTCCCTAAGGAATCTCCTCTCGATAGTCCTTCCAACCCTCCTCGGAAAGTCAAGTTCCCGTGCATGTTGTGCACGGGAGACCATCTTCTTCGAGACTGCCCTGGCATTCCCAAGGTGCTCGAAGTATGGTCCAACGACTGCCCACCGTTGCCTTTGGCTTCCGGGAGTCAAGTTGGGGGCACGTCTTCAGCTGCTGTTGATAAGGACTCTAAGAAGCAGGGTAAGATCACCAATCCCTGTAAATTGTGTGAAGGACACCATGCCATTCACCTTTGTCCTTATATGGATGACGCCAAGCGAGTCTTGGACAACCCAGTCGGTTCTACACCACGCCTTCCACCTGGTTATAATCGGCTTTCTGTGAGTCCTCTACCAGCCGATCCTATGGTTGGTCAAGAGTCATCCTTGGTCGATCCCACTCCCCCAGAAATTCAAATTCACGAATCCGTCCTTGACCAACCATTGGTCGTCGGATCGGTTGAACTGGCCCCGTCCACGGTGCACCAGGTCTTTTCTGTCGAGAGTGGATCTCACAACCCTCATGTCCTTCTGGTCTCTTCAGATTCTTCAGACTTGGAGAAAGATTCTCCTGTCCCTGTGCTTCAAGAAGCCCCTCCTCCGCCTCCCATGATGGAGGCTCCAGAGGATATCCCTCCCACCTTCGAGATGGAGGTCATGGAGGATGCTTCTTCTACCGTAACATCAGGGGAAGACCTTCGCTTGTCGATGGTAGCCCCTCCGAGTAGTTTGGTCGCTTCCTTTGACTGGAATCGATTTGCAGGATTTCGCCTTCCGTCTTATGTGCCTTTCAAGATCACAGTACAGGCTCTTGGTCTGGTTGTACCCAGCACCATTATAGACGAAGGTGCGTCTGTTAGTATTCTGTCTTCAACTACCTGGCAAGCTTTTGGTTCGCCGCCGCTTGCGCCTGTTACGCAGAATCTGTTGGCATTCAATAGAAGGACGAGTCAACCGTTGGGGATCCTTCCAAGGTTACCGATTACTTTGGGAGGCAAAACCGTCCATATGGACGTGATGGTCGTTCCAGGCCCTTTGGATTTCAATCTGCTCCTGGGGCGCGATTACACCTATGCCATGGGAGCCCTTGTCTCCTCCCTCTTTCGCGTGGTGTGCTTTCCACATGAAGGACGGATCGTGACCATTGATCAGCTTTCGTTCTTTGGTCCTAATATGGCATCTGGTCCGCCATCACCCCCTCCTGGTTTCTATCCACCCGTTGTATCTGCTCTGCCGCAGGTCAACTATGTGGCTACTTACCCCGTGCCTGTGCTCAATGATGATGCCGTCGTGCATCGAGTGCTGGGGGCATTAGGTCCTGACTTCCAGGATGATTTC
Source organism: Pinus albicaulis (assembly GCA_034641835.2). Classification (NCBI taxonomy): domain Eukaryota; kingdom Viridiplantae; phylum Streptophyta; class Pinopsida; order Pinales; family Pinaceae; genus Pinus; species Pinus albicaulis. The sequence goes on along the minus strand of JAXQQM020064028.1, from coordinate 18,488 downwards.
CTCCCATCTGGTGTGGAACTCTTGGAAGCAATGACTTCTTGTTCATTATGATGAAGTCGGTCGGAGCACAGTTCCTTGTCTTGTGTCAAGCTCCTTAAAAAATGAAACAGGGTTGTCGGAGCAGAGTTCCTTGTCTTGTGTCAAGCTCCTTAAAAAATGAAACAAGGTCGTCGGAGCACAGTTCCTTGTCTTGTGTCAAGCTCCTTAAAAAATAAAACAGGGTTGTCGGAGCAGAGTTCCTTGTCTTGTGTCAAGCTCCTTAAAAAATGAAACAAGGTCGTCGGAGCATAGTTCCTTGTCTTGTGTCAAGCTCCTTAAAAAATGAAACAAGGTTTGTCGGAGCACAGTTCCTGGTCTTGTGTCAAGCTCCCTAAACCATGAAACAAGGTGTTTGAGGATAGTTCTTTTAATGTGTCAACCTCGTTAAAATAATGAAACACGTTCCCGTTCAATTCGAGTCTTTGTTTAGATCTCGTAAAATCCCAGTCGGGTCTTTCTCTTGATCTCGTAATTTGAACCTTCACTCCATCTGCCTTTCATATGGAATGAAGCTTGGGGGGCATGTACCTCGAATTGAGTCACCATGCTGGGGGCATGCTCACTTTTTCAAGCATAGTTTGTTTCCGTTTCAAGCTTGTGTAAAAATGAAACCGGTTTCAAGCATAGTTTATCTTTGTTTCAAGCTTGTGTAAAAAATGAAACCAACTTCAAGCAAAGTTTCCTGATTTCAAGCTTGTGTAAAAATGAAACCTTGCCCGTTTTACCTCTTGTGATTGCCATTTTATCAGCCTGTTTTTCCAGATGAGCCTTGGTTTTCTCACTCCATTGTCACTATCTGCTTGGCCGATCATATGCCTTCACTTGGTTGTTTTACCCATTCCTGAGGAACCGTTGCTATGAGTGGTCTTGTTAGCCAGCCTCTTGACCTTTATTTGTTCAGAGTAGTTCCACCATTACCGGAACCAGTTGCTACCCTTTATACCACTCGTTCCTCCAGGAGGAGTCATCTTTCAGCTCTTTTCTGACTCTCGAAACATGAAAAGATTGCCGAGGCCCTTGTCGTTTCGATCTCGTTAAAATGGACACGAATCGACATTCACCCAGTATAAGTTTAACCCTTTTTCGGGCTGGGATGGATCGATTACGAAAAAGGAATACCCTAGCCTATCGCGACTAGGAGGTTTTCCCGGATATTGTTTTCTACCTTTTCGGATCTAGGGAACTATTTACGAAAAGGGACCTGTGGAGTTTTCTTTTCCGCTGTCTTTTCAAACTCTCTAAACATGAAAAGACGCCGAGTTCTTCCTTTGTCAGACTCGTTAAACCCTGATGACATTGGATTTCGTCGAAATGACGTTCTCCGAGTTTCTCCTTCCTAGGACTCGTTAAATGTACTAGGATGGATTCGCCCGAAGGGTGGACTTATATGACAAGCATATGGTATCCTCTTCAAGCTTGTGTAAAAATAAAGAGGTACTCACCAAGATGGTGGGGGAAAAATGGAACCATCGTCGTTGTCGTCGGCAGTATGTCGCTCTTGAACATGGCACTTGTCTGCATTCGTGTCGGGTTGGGGACATCTCATCTTGTTGCTTCACTTTGCCTCCATGGGTTTGGGTAATCTCTTTTGACCTCTCATCTGTTCACTGCCTCGTCACCATGACCTTTGATCCGTTGATGTCAAATACTGCCAAATCCATTGTCGTGCCGTTTATGTGTTCAAGAGAAGTTGGCCTCTGCAAATATCAACCTTCCTCTGTTTCTCATACGATCCTGATTCACAACAAAAACATCATGTTCCTCTGTCTCGTGTCGATAATGTGGGAATCATTATGGCCCAGCTTCGATCAAGGTCACTTCCTGTCGACATCAACTCATTATCCAGGAAGTTGGTCTAGAGACTCCTTATGGTACCTTGGAGCCTGCATGCCTCAATGGCAGGTTCGTCGCATTCGACGAGAGGTTTACATCATTGACTTCCGATCGAATGATTCTGCGGGTGTTCGACATCAACTCATTTATTCGCACGCCGTGGATTGTACCTGTAGTACCTTGAGGACCATTGTCATTATTGGTGGTTTCTCTCGCGTCTGTTAACAGCTTTCATTATTGGCTGGTAATTAGACGATGTTCTTGCATGTTCGACATCAGCTCACACATTCGCATGCTAGAACTTGTACTTGTTTGGGTCGAGATGGAGCGCAAGACCCTGGATTGTGTCTGTTGTAATCCAGGCTGCGATTGTGGATTATTGTCATTATGTACATGATTCAATGATTGGATGGCTGCGACCATACCCGAGTCTATTTGTTTGATCTTAGTTGGATGGCTGCGCCCATACCCTGGATCCGGATTATAGCATACTCTGTTCGGATGGCTGCGTCCATACCATATATATACATCATGTACTTGAGATATCAGTTGTATCTTTCTGCGCAGGTTTTCCGACGGCGGGTCTTCAGTTGAACATGTTCTCGTAAAGCATTTCACCCCTCTCTCTCTCTCGGGCCTCATGCTTTAGGGGGCATCTGTTACGCAGTAATTTGTCACCGTCCCTACCATTTCCCGTCCCGCACAATGGAGGACCCATTATGTGACCTGTGAGCAATGTCAAGCCTTGAAAATACCTTCATTGCATCCCTTTCCATGAGGACAACATTTCTCCTGTTTATCATTTCCTGAGCAGACCCCTAAAAACACCTGTTTTTGCATTGGCGCTGGTAGCCCGTTATGTACTCGCGCCAATGGGGGAAAATTAACACTGAGCCCGCGCCACTTGGCGCTCTGTCCCAGTGTTGTACCCGCGCCACTCTGTTTATGGAAAGTTTTTTAAAAAAAAGAGGCGAAGTTTCGATTACAACAACTTCGTGGATGAGTCATCAAGAGTGGTTTCGCCTGAATAACCACGGCCTTCCTCCTTTGGCCTCTTGTTTCCACCTTATGGGGAACCTCCCAAAGGATAAGGCCTCCCTTCCACTATTGTAGGGATCCCAACCTCATCCTCTCCTCTATAAATATAACCTTCATCCATTGATGAAGGGCTGAAAGGTTGATAGTCTTGAAGTGCTGAAGCTTTGCATCTCCCTATTCCCAAGTGCCTTTGTGCTGTAAAGAATCCCTTCTTTCCCTTAAGGCCCATTAAAGCGAGGAGACCATTGTTACGAGACTCTGGAGAGGTTTCCCTTTCCTTGGCGAGCTTTGCGAGACGTGGACAACCGGAGACCCGTTCGAAGGAAGCCGCGACGTCAGAACTTGGTTGTAACTTCTATTCGTTTATCACTTTAATAGATGACTATGATTATGGTTCCACTCCTTTTTCTATCATGTTAATGCGAGTAATATCTTTTCCGACCGATGTTTAGTTACGTATGCTGGTTCCTATGCATGTATCTGTTCGTTTCTTCTGTGTGCAGGTGTTCATCCACGGAGATCGTGGAAGGATTGTGATCTACCAGGCCAAGGAGGATTCCGGGGACATCTTCACCGCATCTAGCGTTGGAATCCAGTGTGCTCTTATCCCAAGTCTTTCATTCGTAATCTAGGGAGCTTCGTGTCATAGCATTGTTTGTTTGTTGCTAGACTCCCCACGGCTAGAATGTCCGTCCGGGCAGAGAGGGGATTTACCTCTCAACATTATGCAGTAGTGGACACTAGGCATGAGGATCACTAGTAATATATCATTGAGATGGACGATAAGCTTTGTGATCAAGTTATTTCTATTTTGATTGATCCTGGATCTAATTATAGTTATGTTAATCCCGAGCTGATGGATACGTGTGGCTTGAGAAAATAATTGCATGCAAAATCTCGGTTGGTGCGATTGGCTAAAGGTACTAAGAAGAGAGTTCACCATTAGGTGAGAGCTTATGCATTTTAGTTAAATGGTATGCCTACAACAACACATTTGAATGTACTACCATTGAGATTGTATAATATTCATTTGGGTATGGATTGGTTGTACCTTCACAGGACTAAAGCGGATTGTTATGAGAAGGCCATTGACTGCCTAGATGATAGTGGAGAAAAAAAATTTCTGCAGGGAAAGAAGAAGCCTACTTTAGTGAGTATGGTCACCACTATGCAGGCTAAGCACAATTGCAGAAAAGGTTGTGTGATGTTTGCAGCGCATATTTCTAGTGACGAGGGTAAGGATGTTGAGGATGCATAAATATTTCAGAGCTATCCTATATTGCAATAGTTTTAGGATGTGTTCTCAACGGAGATTTCAGAGTTACACCTCACAGGGAATTGAATTTTTCTATTGATTTGGTACCAGGGTTAACATCAACATCAAAGGCACATTATAGGATGAACACACAAGAGTTAGTAGATTTGAAGTTGTAGTTGAAGGAAATTCTTGACAAGGGATACATTAGACCGAGTGTATCACCTTGGGGTGCACCATTATTGTTCGTAAAGAAGAAGGATCGTACTCTCAAGTTATTCATTGGTTATAGGCAGTTCAACAAGGTGAAAATCAAGAACAGGTACCCATTGTTAAGGATTGTTGATTTGTTTGATCAGTTGAAGGGAGAAACAATGTTCTCAAAGATCAATTTGAGATCAGGATACCATCAGGTACACATCAAAGAAGAGGACATCTACAATACTTGCTTCAATACTAGTTATGGGAATTATGATTTTGTTGTAGTTCCATTTGGTTTGATGAATAGTGTGTTGTGTTCTTATCTGGAAAATTTTGTTATTGTATTCATTGATGATATCTTGGTAGATTATAAGAATGATAAAGAGTGTGTCGAGCATTTAGCATTAGTGTTGAGATTGCTAGGAGAGAATCATTTATATGATAAGCTTAGCAAGTGTAGTTTCTTTCACACATAGGTACACTACTTGGAACATGTTGTTTCCAACGAAGGAATAACAATAGATTCAGAAAAGATAAAGGACATCATGGAGTGTGTAGCTCCTAAGAGTGCGGAGGAATTCAGATCATTTATGGGATTAGTAGGTTATTACATGAGGTTCATCAATAACTTCTCATGCATTTCATATCCTATTACATATTTGCAAGGAAAAGGTAAGAAGTTGGAGTGGATAGAAGAATGTGCCTCTAGTTCTGAGGAGCTGAAGCAACTATTGATCAATGCTCCAATTCTTAAGATCACAGATCCAAATAAATAGTTCACAGTGTGTACAAATTCTTGTAAAATATTACTTGGTGGAGTCCTTATGTGGGAGGGACAGGTGGTATGGTATGAGTCGAAGAAATTAAATGAGCATGAGAAGAACTATGTGACTCATGATCTTATGTTGGGAGCTATTATTCATGCTTTGAAGATGTGGGGGCATTATCTTCTTGACGGGAGATTTGAACTGATGATTGATCATAGTGGTTTGAGGTATCTATTTGACCAACTAAATCCGAATTCCAGACAAGCTAAATGGTTGGCTACCCTTTGTGTGTTTGCCTTTAAAATTAGATACATTAAGGGAAATAAGAACTGAGTTACAAATGTTGTCAATAGGAAAGTACATGTGAATCATATACTAGCTACGAGTTCCTATGGGATAGAATTATAGGGTCGTATCTTACAGGCATCACAAGAGGATGATAGGTATATGTAGCTTAGGAACATGTTTCAATAGAGTACATGTATAGGTACAAGTGACCAGGATGCATGCTATCATTTCACAACAGAAGGTTTGGTAATATTCAGGGATAGGATCTATGTGTTGGATGACAGTGACCTCAATAATCTTATCTTGAGGGGGTTTCATGTCAAGCCATACTTGGGTCACCCAGGATATTAGAAGACATTGATGGTGCTGAAGAAGTTCTACTATTGGCATAATCTAAGGAAGGAAGTGGTAAAATTTGTGGCTATATGTTTGGATTGTCAATAGGTGAAGGAAGAATGTAACAATCCATGTGGGATCTAACATGCCAAGTAAATATCAAACATTTTCAAACTTTTCACATCCTAATGCTTTGGTAAAACTATTTTCAATGTGTTCTGAAGTAGGACAATCTGTCAGATGAATTGTTTTGGCCTCAACATGATGTTGAATCAAATGACACTTGGTGTTGATATGTTTGGTTCAATCATGAAATTTTGGATTCTTGGCCAATCAAATTGCAGAATAATTGTCAATGAATATAGGAGTTGAATCCTTTTGTTTCTCTTGCAAATCTTCAAGTATTTTGTGAAGACAAATTATTTCTTTTATAGCTTGAGATGTTGTAACATATTCGTCTTTGGTGGTAGAATCGACAGGAACGTATTGTTTTCGTGATCTCTAATTAATAGTTGTTGATCTAAGATTTATCAAATAACCATAGGTTGAGACTACATGCTCCTTATCACCATCAAAATATGAATCTGAATAACCATTAAGATGGAAGTATGAAACCTTGGAATATTTGATGCCATATGTTTGAGTTCGTTTTAAATATTTAAGTACTCTTTTTGTTGCTACTCAATTCCCTTCACAAGGTTGATGCATAAATATAGAAAATATCATTACAACAAAATTTATATTTGGACAAGTAGTAGAAAGATAAATGAAACTTCCAACAAGTTGTGTGTACTTTATTGGATCTTCAAATGGTTTTCCTTCTTCTGAAGTAAGTAAAATAGATTTTATTCCATTGGAGTAGCATCATGATTACAATCCATCATTCCATATTTGTTCAATAACTTTCCAACATATTTCCTTTGAGAGATAGAAATATTTTGATGTTTCTTATCAACTTTAATTCCAATATAATAATGAAGTAAACCTAGATCTGTCATATAAAAAAATGTTTGCAATTCCTTCTTAATAGGTGATATATAGTCATCAATGTTTCCTGTAACCATCGAATCATCGACATAAAAAGTTGATATATACAAATGATCTTCCAAATTTCTCGACATAAATATTTGCATCATCTAGGTAAAAAATTTTAAAATTCAACTTAAGAAGATGTTTGGTTAGTTTATCCTACCATGCACAAGGTGCTTGTTTCAAACCATACAAGGACTTCATTAGTTTTCATACCTTATGTTCTTTCCCTTTGATAGAAAAACCTTCTGGTTGAAATCTATAAACATATTCCTTCAAATCTCCATTTAGGAAAGTAGTTTTTACATCCTTAAGATGAATTTTCCATCCTTTATGAGCTGCAGTAGGAAACAAAGTTCTACTAGTGCCACATTTAGGTGTAGGAGATTTTTTTTGTGTGTAACTAATACCTCTTTTTGTACATATCCCTTTGCTACAAGTCTTGCCTTGTACTTGTCATGTGAACCATCAACTTTATGTTTGGTTTTATAAACAAACTTGTAACCAGTAGGTTTGATTCCAACAGGAGTATCCACCAACCTCCAAGTGCCAGTTTTAATGAGTGCATCATATTCCCTTTGCATTGCATTTTTCCATTCATTACAACTAACAACTTCTTCAAAGCAAGTAGGTTCACCATTAAAAAATAAATTATACATAGAAACATGAGAAAATTTACCTAAATAACTTCATGTTTCAAAATCATCATATTTTCTTGGAAATGGTATGATACGAGCTAATACTCGTAGTGGTTATTCATCTTGTGGAGCGGATTCTTCCAGAATGCAAGTACTTTCTATCCATGCAGAAACGCTTATATCATCCAATTTTTTTTCACTACAACCATTATCATCATTGACAGGAAAATTTGATGAAGGAAAATCCATAGACTGATCTAGAATGGGAATTCCCCCATTCAAGATGTGGAAGATTATTATTAGATTCATAATAAAATTTCTTAGACATAAAATTTTCTAAATGACTAAGTTATTTATCAAAAATGGATGTCCCTTTATAAGATTCAAGATAAACTATATTTCTTGAAAAAATAAACTACTTATTCTCTTCATCATACAACATGTATGCCTTAGAATTCATAGACTATCCCAAAGATATATATTTTGTGCTTCTTGCACTCAACCTTTTTTTTGTTGCTTAGGAATTAAATCATAAAACATACAACTAAAAACTATGAAGTGTTGAAAAACAAGAAGACGATTATACCATAATTCATATCGAGTTTTATTGTTTATAATAGAAGAAGGACAACGATTTTTGATCTAGGTTGCAAAAAGTACCGCTTTTCCCCAAAATATCTAGTTTACATTTTTTAAAAACCTCCTTGATCCTACCTTATTAAGCAATGTTCTGTTCATTTGTTCCACAACACCATTTTTTTATGAATTATAAGGAATTGTGTTTTGGTGTTTGATGTCATTCTCTTGCAAATAATTCTCAAAATCATGTGAATTATACTCTCCACCATTATCAGTTCTCATAGTGCCTACATTAAATTGAGTTTCATTTGAAATAAAGAGATGAAGTTTTTTAAACATATAAAAAACTTGTGACTTTTCTTTCAGAAGATAAAACAAACACATCCTCGAATAATAATTAATAAATGTAAACATATATTTATTTCCATTAGCAATTTTAATAAGCATACGTCCACATTAATATGAATGTATGGAACCTAATTTTCTTGAAGCTCTAATTTTGCAGAACTGCAAAATTAGAATGCCATAAAAAGGAGAGAACACACAGTAAATAAAACCACAGATAAAATTTCTTATTAAAAATAGAGAATAACTGTAAAAGCTACATTGTGGTGGAAAATATCTCCTTTTACAAGATGCGACTCGTTACTTATAGAATTTTTTAGTTACAATACCATAGGTAAATTCCATGGGTGGGTAAATACCATGGGTGAATGAATACAATGGGTGAATGAATACCATGGGCAGATGTTACAATACCATGGGTGGATTCCATTTACAATACCATGGGTAAAATCCATGTATGGATGAATATCATGGGTGGATACATACCATGGGTGAATGAATACCATGGATAGATGTCACTTACAATACCATGGGTGGATGAATATCATGGGTGTAAGCCATTTTCCATTCGGATCAGTCTTACTCAGCTACTCCATAGGGTTCTCGAAGTCATTGGGTATATGCACAAAGCATACATGAATATCTTGATATTATTGTAATTCCACCTATCTCCTCTTTAGATCCACCGCTTCATCACTCTTCTGAATCAAAAATCAAGGAAAAAGCTTCCTTCTCTTTTTCCACACGGGCCAACTCAGGGGTCTGGACATGCTCTAATCTTGGTATTTTCGATGTGTGTTGAAGTTCTTGGACTTCTAGTTCTGCTCTTTTTAGAAGAGTCCTACTGGCAGCATCCCCCTCGACCCCTTTAGCCGCTTTCCCTCTGAGCATCTTCTTGTAGTCGTCAACCTTTAGCATGAGGGATGTAGAATCTGCCCTCTCTCTTTTGAGGATTTCAATAGTCTTATATACTGTCCTCTGAGCCTTATTGATAGTTAGGGTGTACCTTAAAATTTTAATGTGTAGCATATCTGCTATCTGTTTGTGAAGGTTCGATTTATCAGGTAGAGGAATGGAGAACAAGTACAAAATCATATCTAGTGATCGATACTTTGATCCAGGGGGCAAGGGGTGATAAAGATGGTGTTGTAATGAAAATACCATCTAATCATTTTCTACATCAAGGGCTGCTAAGAGTTTGGTGTGATTCTTATTGATGTGCATCGAAAACTCTGCTTTCAACTTCTCTCTTGCTCCCTCACTCTTTTCCTTGATTTATTTCCCTAAGGCCAATATTCTTTAACAATTTTCCCTATATCCGAAGGACCTTCTCCTGATGGACCCTCTCCTGAAGTAACAACCTTTGAAGAGAGAGATCTTCCATGTGAGGAAGTATCATCCAAAATGATGTCAAAACTGGGTTGATTGTACCCTCTATCTATCATGATGGGGCCCACCTCATCTGGTTGCTTTGGGACATGTACTTTGAGTCCCTATGTTCGTTGTTTATTTTTGACGTGTCCCTTCTCCTCTTCCTCCATTAAATCCTCATTTTCACTGACATCCTCTTTGTCCTGAAAATTGTCCCCTTTGGCTTGTATGTCTTCAGTTGGAGACTCGATTTCCATTTATATAACCAAAGGCCATGAGTTAGAGTTAGATTTTCATTCAACATCATGTCTAGGCTCATGTTTATAGGTTGAGGCTTTAATTTTTTTCTTCTTTGTGCGATAATCCATTTAGGATCATAATGCCATACATCCTCTTATTGTAAGTCCATTTTCTAGAGTAGATCCTCAACCAGAGGGAATGCATGTCGTGACTTGATAGTAAATGGAACTACTATGCTTGGGAGTGTGAATATATAGCCTTTCTTTGCTGGCACCAAATGTGCTTGGTTTGTGCTCAGGTATTTTCTTGTAAACTTAGGAGAATAACCCCTACCCCTGGGATGTTTCTGAATAGAGGCATTGGGGGAAATTTGAACCTAAAAGTGGTCTCCTAAGGAAAAATAATAAAATAAGAATTAAAATAATAAAATGAGAGTTATGGATTTTGGAGGGAAAACAAGAAAACTACAAGTCCATAATCATATCTAGTGATCGATACTTTGATCCAGGGGGAAAGGGGTGAGAAATGGGGTGTTGTACTGAAAACACCATCTAATAATTTTCCACATCGAGGACTGCTCAAAGTCTAGTGTGATTCTTGTCGATATACAGTGCCAACTCTAGTTTCAAATTATCTCTTGCTCCATGATTCTTTTCCCTCATTTATTTCCCTAAGGGCCAATATTATTTAACACTTGTGCCTGTATTTGAAGGAACTTCTCCTCATGGACCCTCTCCTGAACTAACAACCTATGAAGAGATAGACGTTCCCTGTGAGGAGGTACCATCCAAAATTATCTGAAAATTAGGTTGATTGTACCCTCTGTTTATCATGATGGGGGCCACATCATCTAGTTGCTTTAAGACATGTCCTTTGAGTCCCTTTGTTCTTTTTTTCTTGCTGACATGTCTCTCCTCCTCTTCCTCCATGAAATCCTATTACTCACTGACATCCTCTTTGTCCTGAACATTGTCCCCTTTTTCTTGTATGTCTTCAGTTGGGGTCTCGGTTTCCATTTTTGTATCCAAAGGCCATGAGTTAGAGTTAGATTTTCATTCAACATCAGGTTTAGGCTCATGTTCATAGGTTGAGGCTTTAATATTTTTTCTTCTTAGTGCGATAATCCATTTAGGGTCATAATTCCATACATCCCCTTACTGTAAGTCCATTTTTGGGATCAGATCCTCAACTAGAGGGAATGTGTGTCGTGAATTGATAATAAATGGACCTACTATGTTTGGGTGTTTCAAGATATATCCTTTCTTTGATGGCACCAAATGTGCTTGGTTTGTGCTCAGGGATTGCCTGATAAACTCAAGAGAAATTTTTTTCATAAGCATGAATGTTGGGAGGTGGAAAGGAGAGAGCTCACAGCTATATACTCGGACTCCAATGTGACCTTCAAAAAAATACCAATCCCCTATGCAATCCACCTCACCGAATTGGAGCAACTCTTTCTGTTCAGGAAAGATCCTGTGTGGAGGTGTCACATGTATAAATTCATAAGCTATGCACATGAAGTCTGTAATGAATTTTGAATAACCCCTACCCCTGGGATGTTTCTGAACAGAGGCATTAGAGGAAATTTTAGCCTAAAAGTGGTCTCCTAAGGAAAAATAATAAAATAAGTGTTACAATAATAAAATAAGAGTTATGGATTTTGGAGGGAAAACAAGAAAACTAATTTTTTAATTGTATTTTCGTCTTATCTCCTTATAGGTTTACTCCAATTTCAATTTTAGACACTCATTAGATGAAGACTTAAATTCCACATCCAACGAGTACCCATTATATGTACTTTTGAAAATACCCACGTTGATAAAATTTCCAGATACATTAAAAAAACGTATTGAAACACGCTTTTTTTAATGTATCTGTAAATTTTATGAAGGTGGGTCTTCTAAAAAGTACACATAATGGGTACTCGTTGTATGTGGAATTTAATTCTGTATCTAATGAGTTTCTAAATGTGAAATTTGAGTAAACCTAGAAGGATATAAGCCAAGAACACAATTAAAAAATGTAGTTTTCTTCTTTTCCCTCCAAAATATTTACATGTACCTCTTTTTAAATTTAAAGCATTTTGATTGGTTTACATATTATGACATGGAAATTACATGAAAATTTCATGGGCACGTTTAGGCTGAAATTTTCTCTAATGGGGTCCAATCAAATACATATTTTCTGTAGATTCAGAAGTGTCCTCAGACACATACTTTATTGATCATGGAAAATAGATTACATAACAAATTGCAGGAGTTTACAAACGTAAACTCTCACTACAATGAAATTAGGAAACTAACCTATTTATAAGCTCTATGTCCTAACTTAATTTAGTTATGGATCGCCTGGAAAACCAAAAAGTGTCCATTTACAATAAATGACCTTATAACCATTCTACTAACTTTATTCCTATTTTAGAGCCTAGGAAACGACTCTATTCTAGAGACCTATCTTTTCTAACAATACTCTATTTCTAAGTGTCTCTAATATTTATTAAATATTATAATTTAATAAATATATATATATATCCTAACTTTACATTATTTAATTTGTGTATTTTGGATTTATAATTGGCTTATGAAAGAGGCTAACATTCCCCCCTTCAAGGGTAAATAAAAAATAAGAACGAGGAACCATCTTCCAAGTTCTCAAGTTGATGCTGAAAAAAATCTTCAATCTGAAGAGACCATGAGTCAGATGTATGTCTGATTCATCTATAAATGTTGCTTGAAAACTCCATCACTTGCCAAGTTGCAAAAGGATCCATCTATCCTTTGCGTGAAATCAAGATCTTTTGTCCACTGACAAATTTTTTTGAATGCCCACTGGTTGATGATGTCAAAAACAACTCATTGTTGCTTTTGCTGTGTTGAAAACTGCTCATTTCTTCTTTGATGTCAACTGCCCACTGGAAAATTTGTTGATGCCCACTGGCTATTGAAGATGTCCACTGGCTTCTTTTGCTGGCTTCATCGAGACTTTCAGTCTGACAACCACCGTCAATTTCATTGACATTTCCCCCCCTTTTTAGCTAAAGGAGAGACACTTCTCTGGAAAGTTTTCCTGAACTCCCCCCCATTCAGGTTTAGGAGTTTTACATTGGTGTACTCCCCTTTCAACTGCATGAGAGTACCATCATCTTTTCATTGTTGGCTGTACTATGTGTGATTGTATGTGGTTGTCGAACTGAGACAATCTTTTGACTGTGGTTGACCATTTCCAAGGATTGATCCATTCATAATGTATCTTCATTCGGGCTGATTGTTGTTGGTTGCGAAATTTCTCTGAGGAATGATTGGGCTTGTCACAATGGTGACAAGGATGGAGATCAAAACACTGATCTTCCATATGACCAGTTCTTTGACAATGAGAACATTTCAATTGGACTTCAACTTCAGGTTGCGTGCAATTCTCTTTGTCTGCAATTTTGGGTTGTGTGCATGGTTGGTTGTCTGCAACTTTCTCAGAACTTGCTGAGGTGAGTTGTGCAAGAAATCCTGCACTGATGAACTGAATTGGCTTGGAATAATTTGGGATATGCAAGTTGGTGTCATCATTGACATATCCTAAGCCTTGTTGATTCTTGTTATTTTGAATTTCTTCCTTAGGCTTGATGATGGGCTTGGAAGAAATTGGAACTGGAACAACTTCGACACTTGAAGCTGTTTGTATGAATGACTTATCATCTGGATGGTTCAAAGACTTGAAAGTATCACTCTTTTCTTGCAATTTATTCCTTTGAAGTTCTGACTCTAGTTGAAGAAACTCAATGGTTTCATTTGTTTTTTCTAGATGTCGTGAAAGATCAACAAGAGTTTCTTTGCTGATTTGCACCATGTCTTCATCACTAGAGATGATCAAACTATGAAGAATGTTTAATAGGTGAATATTTTTCTCCATCTGAACTTGCTCACTTGAAATCAGGTTCTTTTGTCGTAGATGTTGTGCTTTGAACCATTTCACTTGATTTTGTTACTTGAATGACATGCTTGTTTGCTGTGTATATTGAATGGCATGCTCGCTTGATTTGTTGCTTATTGCGCTTGCTTGGAACACTTGCTAGAATTGTAGAATTTTATTGCTTAAACTTTGGAATTCATGCTCTCTTAATGGCGATCGCGTTTGCTTGAATGTTCACTTGACTTACTTGATGACTTCACGCTCACTGGAATTAATAGCCACACTCACTTGATTTCGATCTCAACTTGCTTGATTGGTGTTAGAGTTGAAATTGTTTGGTTGCTTTGATGGTTATTGCAATGTTCACTCTAGCTCGCTTGAAGGTTTGAACTTTGTACTATCTTGACGCAAATTTCTTGAATGAATACTCACGCTCACTTGTAGGAGAAGTGAACTTGTTGCTTGTTTGCTTTAGAGTGAAAACTCATACACTCACTTGATTTTTCTTAAACAAAGCATGTCGAACACTGTAAAAAATGCACCCAAGAAAGCTTACAATGATTTTAATGATTCACTTAAAACAATGAATTCACTTGTCCTCTGAAAAATTCATTAGCAATGAATTTTTAATGATTCACTTAATGAATTTGATTACAAGTTCTTAAATGTATTTGCAAGAACATTGATGTAGACTTTGCTTTGAAACGTTGGAGTTTCTAGATTCATGAACTTGATTTATTTGAGTGAATTTTATTGTTGAGGTAGAATGCCGATGTGGAAAACTTGGATTATTTGTTGTAGTGATGCAAATGTATGTATTGAGCTTAATTATCCTTCCTTGCAGCTACTTCGTTACATGTGTTGTGCTTTCTTGTATTGAACTTTATGTATGTGTTAAATGAAATCATTTATGTGTCAAAACTAAACACAAAACAAAAGAAACAACATGAAGCATAAAAATACGTGCCATAAACAAACACATATGATGTACCTAAGATCCCCTTTTTCAATTTCGGGCAGATCTAGGACACAATCACCAAACAAATGATATCTTTATGAAATTTTGGAGTACATAATCATATAGCTTCACAACATCTTCATGGAATAAAAACTCCATAAAATCTTGGAAAAAATGTCTTCAAAAACAGATGCAACCTCCTACAACAATGAGCTTTCCTTTGAAAAACTGATCACTCCAAATTTACAAAATATGCACCTTATTTCTCCACAAAATATTTCTCAAAATTACAAAATGTAATGCACCTTATCACTCCAAATGGTAACAAACTTCCTCTCTCCACACCTTATTTCTACAATTTTAAAACATCACCCTTATTACACCAAAATAATACAAAATATTCTTATCACTCCAAAAAAAATTCATTTCAATACTCTCAAATTTCAACTTATCACTCCACTAAAAAATCACTTCAAATTTCTCACACCTTATCACTTCAATTACAAAGAGAGTCACTTTACCTCCATTTGAAAACAATTTAATGAAATCACTTTATAAAGTGAATTGTGTTCCAAAACTCAAAATTAAAACACTCCTTATCACTCCTTTTCAGATGGATCAGTTTACAAAAGAAATCCTCTTTACCTCCACTCTAAAATTTTGAAAAAATCTGAGTATTATGAAGCTATGCTTTCTGAGCACTAGTCGTCGAATAAGAGGCCATTTGAATTCAAGTTAACAGTTTATTCACAATGTCCACAAGTATACAAAATGAATTAAGCTTATGTATTCTTCTCGGTCTGGCAAGACCCGTTGTTTCAACAACATGGAGGAAGTTCTGGCCATTCTACCAATTGCTTCGGAATCACTATTTCAAGATTGCATCCACCAATGTATGTGATATTGGAATGCTTTTTATTGGAATCCTGCACAAGAAGCCCAACTTCGATATCTCTATGTTAAAATTACTGAAAGAGACAACTATTTACATATATATGCCCTTGAGTTCTTAGAAAAACTTAACATGATTCTGAGAGTACAACAGAAATTGTCTAGCTAATGACACATTGTTGTTCCAGGTTGTACTACAGGTACAACCTGTTTTACAAAAATTCCCAAAATGCATATTATTTTTAAATACACCATCCCGAATTAAAAGATCTAATCCTTGTTACAACAAGGGATGCAAGATAGAGCAAGTTTGAGAGCTGTCAAGACTAAGGAATTATGCTTGAAGTTTATTTCCCATGACTATCACAATTTCTCTAATATACAACTCGGCCTGTAGTAATTCACTGTGAATGCCCTACAAAATTCGACACTTCAAAACGTCTCCAGCACTTCACGAATCCCACTTTGTCGAACTCCCTCTGCTACAGGTTTATAAAGCGACTGCAAATCATATCTCTACCTGAGACCATCACGAATTTCCTAGGTGAGAGAACTCAACTCAACAACTTGCTTGCCCACACACTGAGAGTTCAGGCCACTCTTCTACGCTAGCTCGAGTTTTACACAATGTGGAAGTCGAAATGTAGAAGCTGTGGTATCAAATGCCGTTGTTTACATTAATGCTGTGCTCCGTTGTTTCCTATCAGAAGCCATGTTATCAAATGTCGTAATGTTGTTCAAACTTGCAACGAGGGGGAAAGATTTATATACAAGTGATTCATAAAACTTTTTCGAAAGCCTTACATTAATGGATGAGATTTATATTCAGTCCCATATGGACCGTGGCCATCAAAAACACTGCAGAACAAGCATACAATCCAATCATATTATATGAGATTTACAAGCATACAGTCCATAATCAATAGATGGTATTCAAATGCTAAATTCATAATTCAGGACGTAGAAATGCCGTAATGCAAGATTCACGATGTTTGAAAAGGGCGCATATTCAGATTTAAAAACTTTAGAAATAAATCACAATTAAATTTCTTTTCTCAAAAAAAATTTAATAGATTGCATACCAGTTTCTTTTCTCAAAAGTCTCAGAATTGAAAACTCCACCTTCACCTCATCTACATTATCGATGGCTCTGATACCACATGTAGATTCAGAAGTGTCCTCAGACACATACTTTATTGATCATGGAAAAGAGATTACATAACAAATTGCAGGAGCTTACAAACTTAAACTCTCACTACAATGAAATTAGGAAACTAACCTATTTATAAGCTCTATGTCCTAACTTAATTTAGTTATGGATCACTTGGAAAACCAACAAGTGTCCATTTACAATAAATGACCTTCTAACCATTCTACTAAATTTATTTCTGTTTTAGAGCCTAGGAAACGAATTTATTCTAGAGACCTATCTTTTCTAACAATACTCTATTTCTAAGTGTCTATAATGTTTATTAAATATTCTAATTTCATAAATATATTTATCCTAACTTTACATTATTTAATTTATGTATTTTGGATTTATAATTGGCTTATGAAAGAGGCTAAAATTTTGGTTCAGTCCCTCTCTTAGAGAACTTATCCAAACCTATAACTTCAAATTTCTCTGCATGCACGAACAAGAATACATAGAACACCAATGAATAGTACCTAAAACAACTTGAAGTTGATAGGTGCTGGAAATGGGCTGTTATGGTGGAGGTCAGGAATGAGGGAATGTCAAGGACATTTGGCTGCATCATTAGGTTGAAAAACCCTAGACATGAATGATTAATATGACTAGCGTTGTCCTCCCAGAACATACCTGAGATTACTACAAGGACGAGCTAAACATTTCCCATGAATAGGGATAGATGAAATATTTTAGTGGGGGGGGGGAACTGATATATTTAAAACCATAATCAACTTGAGGAGTTATTTCGGCATTTCAACCAAAATTTTTGAAAAGTGGTAGATGAGGGTTACTTTGGCAAAATTGATACAGTTAAGGGAAGATAGGTAATACATAGATTGGTGAATGAGATGGGGGGTGATTTCGAATACTTTATTCCCCTGTGAGGAGGCGAAATATCCCTTACATTCAATGTAAGCCTTAGCGAGCCAGGAAATGAATTCGAGAGAATGGTGGACGGAAGGGGCCATTTATTAGTATAACCATGAGTCTACTACCACAAAAAAACCTCCCCACACCCCTCCCTACCATTTATAACCCATTAGCTCTTGGCACTTTGTTGCTACATTAAATGGGAAATGGGTTCGCATATTTGAGCCTGGGCCTCCATGAGAGGGTTAGGATGAGAGGTGGTCCTAACCTCTCAGGCTTGCAGGGTTTCGAGGGCTGATTTTTTCATGTTTAAAAAATGAAGATATTAAATTGTAAACAAAATAAAGCCTCGAACTCACAAAGTACCTGTTGGATGAAAGTAACGTGAGGAGTGAAGTTTCCATGATGACTAGTTCTTTTTTGAGAATTTACTCTATCTCCTAAATGGTAGTGGCTTAGATAGTGAAATACAACAGTTGGGCGGAAAACGCAGAGGGAGAGGGGCTTCTTAGGAAACAATGAGACAATTGGAGGGCTGGCGTCAGGATGATGTTAGGGGATTGACACATTTCATGCTCTGATTAGTGGGATGAGACAGGGTAGGTGGAGAGCATGTGTTGGGTGCATGGAGTATTTTACCTCACAAAATTAACTTACCTTGTTACCGTAGAAATTAGCTGAATAAATCACTTATTCAATGGAGATTAACCTAATC